>JASDQU010242652.1:48393-72951 GCA_032191745.1 Picea mariana
TTCCCTTGTCTTTGGAGTTCTGGTCTCCCTTTTCTCCCTCTTGCGCTTCTTTACTTGGAGCTGGCTCCCCTTCCTCCACTTCTTTAGCCAGGATACTGAAGCTGTTCTCTGTTTCCTTGGTCCCTAAAGATTTGGCGATTGGTGGGTTTGTCTGTTCATTTCTTTGACCCTTTGCTTTGGATTTCCCCTTCCGGGCCTGTTGCCAGCCTTCTTCCCCTACTTTCTCTGTGGGGGGAATCTTTGGGCATTTCCTTTGGAAGTGGCCATATTCGTGGCAGCCTCTGCACTTGAACGAGAGCTGTTCGTAATCCAGCTTTTGGTAGTGGTGCCAGTCACCGACTTTTAGTTTTATTGCTTCTAGCAGACCTACCTCCAGGTCAACCTCCACACAGATCTGCGCACAGGAGTACTGGTCTCTTGGCTCTGATCGGTCAATGTAGCGTCCTAGACCATTCCCTATTGCCTGAAGTGAGATGGTGTTCCAGCAGTGAATCGGGAGGTTAGGGAGTTTGACCCAGACCGGAACATCCTTGGGAACTTCTGAAGCAGGGTCAAAGCTTGGGGTCCATCGATTTAAGTAGAGTCCTTGGGTGCCCATGAAGTACGGGCCATTTCTGAAGATCAAGTCTCTATCCTCCTGAGAGATAAATTCGAAAATGAAGTACCCTCTCTCGACCGCATAGCATGTAACACTGTTTGTGATCAGCGGCCTCCAGTTTCGCTGTATCCAGTTTTCTGTGGATCTGGTTGAGGGCCAAAGCCCCATGAACTGGCCAACAAGTCCGCGTTCAGAGAGGGATAGGGATACTTTCATTGGGAGTTCAGGCGGCAGATCGATCTCTGGAGTAACATCCAGTTTCTTGACAAAGCTCAGGGGTGCTGTAGGGGTCGACTTCTTGCTGCAAGCTGCAACCAGCTTCCGAAAAGAGGTTGAGGGGGAAGGAGGGGGCGACGACTCCCCTCCTTGAGCTGCCATGGCAGCGCACCAGAGAACCCTAGGCTTTACCAAGGCACGACGTCAAGGTCGCGATAAGAACTCCAACTTCTCCAACTTTATTAATTTCCATAAAAGATTAATTGTCTGTTGTGGTTTACCCCTTGCCATAGAGAGATTTTCCTCGTAACAACTTACTTACTAGACTTTAGCACTAAGAGCTAGAGGTGAATCTCCATAGCCTCAGTTTCCACTCCATTGAAGAATTCACAATAGCCAAATTCACCTATGGGCAGCTAGAGAGCTTCTTTTGAGAGTTCGTATATCTTCCCATTGAGCTCACGCAAGATGTGAGTGAAGGAAAACCACTCAAAGGCTTGAAAAGAGAGCTTGATGTTGCACTGCAACGAAGAGTATCTGGTGTCTGAGGAATATACTTTTAGACTTGCCTAATCAATGACTAGTTTTGAATCCCCCAATCCCTACAATTTCTTGATATCTTTGTCTTTTGTCGCTTTGAGCAAAGCCCATAATCCTATATATTCAGCCTTGTTGTTAGTTCCAGGACCTGGGGCATATCTAATTTGAATATAGTGCATCTGATTCAAATACATTACAACACCTACACCACACATTGACAGGTGGCCTTGACTTGCCCCATCAAAATCCCCCCACGTAATCTCATAGTCTAGAGCCGGGATAATTAGAACTCGAGTTTTTTTGGAGTTGATCGTTGTTTCATATATTCTAGCCATATTTGTAATGATATTAGCAATGATGTCAGAAACGATCAATTAGAGTGTCCTGCCTTACAGAGTCCAGCTTTGTATTAACATAGTAAAGAGGCAAGTCAATTAGTAAATGCCCAATAAATGCCATACATAGGTAAGTATACTCCCCCCTTGATGCAAGAGAATAGGGAGAATGTGAGCGAAAATATACGTCGTTCACTCTCGAATGAGGGTTGGTGACTAAGGTTTGGTTCAAATACACGATTACTACAACACAATCATTTGGGATCTCCTCATCTTGAAATATGTTGGAATTATACGCCCACCATAGGCTAGAAACCAATAAAATTGGAAGCCTAGCGAACTGTTGAACTGACTTATCCTGACTCCATTCCCTGAAACATTCTTCTAGATAAGGTTTATTCCAAGCTGAATTAGGTTTGAATTCCCTCTGAAGCACTTTAATTACATGACCGGCATAATCACAAGTGACAAATAAATGAGAGATAGATTCTTCCAGCGCTTTTCATAAAGGACACCTGCTGGGACCAATCCAACCTCTTTTCAATGCAATGTACCATGTTAGAAGTTTGTTATTAAGAATGAGCCACAAAAGTATTTGGCTTTTAAGGGGAGATTTAAATTTCCATAGATGTTTCCACCACCACAATTTGTTTCCATTGAAATGAGAATGAACCCAATTTTTGTAACTGCTCTTTGTAGTGAAAGAGATGGTTTGCAGATTGTTTGGCCAACACAAAGAATCTAGTTCATTTTCATCGATGGAGATGTAGTTTGAAATTAGGAGACCAACATAGTTTTCCCATTCACATGCGTCTTCATTAAACAACCCAAGGGTGTTAGTTGTAAGCCAACCAACTCTTCCTCTCAATTGGGGATATTGGGCTTTGGCGTCGTTCAAGGTAAAGATGTTACATTCCCTTAGAGATGCAATGAGGTTGGGTGACATTGATATTTGTCTTCAATTCTGAGCCAAGGATCTTCTCCTGACCAAATTTTGTGGCCATTACCTACCCTCCATACGATCTAGTCTCCAATTAAAGGAAACACATAAACCATAGCTTTCCAAATGGTGTATTCCTTGGATGATTTATGGGGATGTCTGAACCATTCCTTAATAGAAAGGGATGGGAAATATTTAGACTGATAGACTTCGACCCACAGAGAGTTATTCTGGGACAACCTCCATAACATTCAACCGACTAGCACTTTGGAAAACACACAAATATTTTTAAGTCCCCACCCCCCAAGTGCCTTGGGGGCTGCAATTGTGGTCCACTTGGTGAGGGGGATTCCACCAGTCTAACTGGAACCCGACCACATGTACTGCATGTTGATATCTTTTTATATTTGATAGAATCCCTTTGGGAATCACTGCAATGGAGGCCCAATATACTAGGATGCTTTCCAGAACCGACTTTATAGCACCAATCGCCCCCCTCTAGAAAGTAATCCGTGGACCCAGAAAACAATCATGGGTTCAATCGTCTTAACACACCATACCCAGTCAATTAACCTGTAACAATTAGGATTGAGATGTAAGCCCAAATATTTGAAACCATTTTCTAGGTTTTGAATATTCATAGGCATAACTAGACTAATCTGTCTAGTTAGTGGCTCCGAGCAGTTGTGAAGATTCATACAAGATTTGTCTAGGTTGATATCCATTCTAGTTGCATTATAGTAAAGATCCAAATCTTTCTCGAGGGCTCGAATCTCTCTTAATTAACCTTCCATGCAACATAAAATGCCATCCAAAAATAGCAAGTGAGATATTGAAACAGACCGAGACACCTTGATCCCACTAATCGACCCTGCATTCTTGGATTCAGATACAATTTTTCTTAAAGCATCTGGTAATGGAAGGAAGAGGAAGGGTGAGAGTGGGAATCCCTGCCTGGTTCCCTGGTAGTTTTGAAGAATCTGGAAGGGGTTCCATTGATTAAAACCACAAAGGAGGCTAATTGGATGCACCCCGTAATCCAATTGATAATCGACAATTCCATACCCAACTTGAGAAAAATGAGTCTAAGCAACGTCCTGTCCACCTTATCATGTGCCTTGGAGAGATCGATATTGAGAATAACTATCTTGAGGTTGTTAGTTTTGAATGAATGGAGAACCTCCTGAGTGACCGATACAACATCATGAATTTGCCTATGCTATAGAAAACCAAATTTCTCTGCCAAAACAATGTCACTCGGGATAGTCTTCAGGAGACACACCAAAATATTTGCTATCAATTTGTAAATCACATTGCAACACAAAATTGGCCCGAAGTCGTTGAAGGAGGTACCATCTTGCTTTTTAGGGATGAGGCATAAGAAGGTGGCATTGAGGGCACCTAGAACTTTTCCTGAACTTTGGGATTCTTGAATGGCCTTTAAAAGATCACATCTTATCAACTCATAGAAACCAATGAATAAATCCACTGTAAACCAATCCGGTCTTGGACTCTTTCCTTTATGCATCAAGGAAAGGGTTGCAAAAGTCTTTGACTCAATTACTTCATTTTCCAAAGAGCTATCCATCTCCTGCTTAAAGGCCACAAGAATTTGGTTAACAATCTCTAGGATTTGTTGCATAGGTTTTCCATTAGGGGACTGAAAAAGGGTTTCAAAGAAACTGGCTCCGATCTTTTCCTTATCCTCAAAAGAGTCGAACAACCTTCCTTCCACATTTTTTATTTACCATATGGTGTTAATGTTCCTGCGCATGTTTGCATGATTATGGAACAATCTTGAATTATTATCGTCCACATTTATCCAAATGGCTCTACTCATTAATCGTAATGTTCTTCCTCCCTTTTCAGAAAGGCATGTCTGGTCCTCTCTAATTCTTTAAACTCATCAAGGTGAGGGCTTGGAAGAGGTCCTTCATCCAATATCCTATATAAGGATGAATTTTTTTTCTTGAGTTCTTTTATCGTTTTATGTTTTCTTTCCTTAAAAATTTTTAACCACCTTTTAATAGATTTCTTGACTCACGCAAGATTTTCTGCTAGCTGGAGCATGGCCGAAGAAGGTAGGGAAAGGTCTATATGTCTCCAATTCTCTTTAATCATTTCTTTGAAATCCTCCTCTTCCAACTAGGAAGGATTTCATTTTAAAGGGGACAGACTAGTCCTATTTTGAAAGTCTAATCTCAAGCAAGTGGATCTATGGTCTGAGAGGCCGCCACCCTCACAGACTCGTGAAAAGAATAGGAATCCTTTGGATAAAAATTCTTTAGAGATTAGAAAATTATGGAGTAATTTTGCAATGGATTTGTTGTTTTTTCACATTTTTCTCCACGTGGGGACCACCTTGACTGGTTCTAGGTTCACCACCCTTAGATGAGTCAAAAGATAAGAGAAATAGCCACTTAGGTGGTCCATCCACGCATTTTCTCCCCTCACCTCTCTCTGTGAGAGCGTGAAATTAAGATCCCCCCTATAGTTGTCAAAGAATTGGAGAAAGCACCTTCAAACTTCAACTCTTCCCAGAAAGAGACCCTATCTGCATAGGGTCCATACACATTCAAAACAAAAAAAGAAAACCTTGCGTCGTTAAGGACAAGATGTACTGTAATGGTGGACTTATAATAATTAGTAGAAATGGCCTTGAAATTTGGGCTCTAGCCTGTAATGAGGTTGTCAGACATGCATGTGGCATCAATAGTGCTAACAAACCAGTTATTCAACCACTTCTCCAAAGAATCCCTTTTCTTTATGCATGAACAGATGGATTCTTGAGTTAATATCACATCCAGACTGGGACTTTGATTAAGTCTCTTGAGGGCTAATTTTTTGGGGGCGCCCCCTACCCCCCTAAAGTTGAAGGAAATAATTAGCATGGGAGTGGGGGAGGAAGAGCTTTCACTACTCTAAGGGCCATGACTATGGTGTTCTGCTTCCCTTTTTTTATTTATTGAGTCACCTTTTCTTGTTCCTTAGAAAGGTTGGATCTCCGACCAATGGAATTGGATAAGGGAGGGTCTAGGGAAAGGATTCCTCTAGAGGCTGTCACTTCCTTTGGCTTTGATTATGAGCAGAGACCATAGTATTTTCTAAGAAAGGGACGAGTCTCTGAGGAGGAGGGGGATGAGACAATAATATTATGGGAATATTTAGAAAGGGCTTAGAGAGAAGGGAAGGAAGGGGGAGGAGGGGAGGACGTGGCAAGAGGGAAAGGGGACGAGTTCCCTAGGATAGATGAAGGTGACAACCCAGGGAGAGGGGAGGGAGGGGACAGATATGGGAGAGAAGGGGGTACACCAGGTGGGACCAAAGAAACCAAAATTAAAGGAAAGGAAAAAGGATGTCCAACAGACGTACCTTCATCCTCATGATTGTCCAACTTGTTCACCGAAGCCTTCAGAGCTTGATCCTCGAGTTGGTTGTCTGCTTCTAGAGCTTCGGGTTGAATTTCTCGAGGCTTATTGAGATCCTCCTAGACATGGCTTCTACTACTTCTATATACCTAAACGTTGGGTTTGCGTATGTAAGGAGGACCCAACCTTTTTCATTGCGCTTGAACATGACCAATATCATGGCATGCGATGCATCTAAATGAGAGCTTCCAATAATTAATGTGTTGATGCTAGACATAGTCATTATATACTAGGTCCACGTCCCATATCAGACCTTCTTTAACATCAACTTCAACTTGGACCCAAGCCCAATGCCGATCGATTTTTGTATCCCAGTTCGACTCCAGGCTTACTAATTTACCAATATTATTACCAATCGCCTTCATGGTTTCCACGTTCTAGAAGAGAATTAAGAGCCTAGGAATTATCACCCATAATTTAATTACTAACAAAAACTCATGTTCATGGTCAAAATAAATTATCCAGTGCTTAAGCACCAATCCATACAACCCCCATGACCAGTTCTTCTCTAAGATGGAGCTGCATTCCTATTCATACTTCAACAAGAAATAAATCCATCCCCATGGAAGAATATGAAAGGTCAGAGAGTACCCTAAGACTGGCGTCCAATTATCTTCCATCCATTGCCCAATAGAGTCGCCTTTCACATTTTTCCCAACAAAACATCCAACAAACGTTTTACCATAAAAATTGGATACTTCGACAACCTATATGTCCATCCCTACCACCATGCAAATGTTGCCACCTTTCTCTTTAATATACTTTTTATCTTTCCTGCATGGGGGATCTTCACCAGATATCATAGACTTGGGAGTAGGAAAGGATGCGAGGGGAGAATAGACACCATTTACAGGGAGGAGCCACGAAATAAAAATATAGGAACAAAGGCCCGAGATCAATCATTTCCTTCATCATTTGTACGAGAGAAGGAAGAGTTCACCGATGATACAAAATGACGGGGAATTAACAGTCACTTGCTCAGACAGAGAAGATCCATGTAGGGGAAATTCAGAATGGAATTCCCTATGTATTTGAAAATCACAGGTGGAAACTGGTCTGGATTCGTAATATGGTTCCTCTGTGTCTAAATCTATTGTCCCAGTGGCACAAAATTCAAGCCGATCGGAAAACCTAAATCGTGATGTCAGCAAACCTATGCAACAATCCCGAAAGAAAGAGACAAGGACCGAGAAAGGGATACATGGAGGGAAGAGGTAAGGGAGGGAGAGGTAAGGTTGGGCCTCAGGCCACATGTATCAGTCCCTCAAACCCGTGGGGCCCCACAATGTCAAAGTCTGAAAACCTTAGAAGAAACTTGTCATCAATGAATTTCCCTATATATATAATAATTTTTTAAATATTTTATTTCTTAATTTATTTTAGTTATTTAAAAATTATTTTAATTTAATTTAAATTTTATATATAATATATGTAACATACCCGACCCCTCAAGTACCTTCTAAGGGACGGGGTGTCAAAATTTCACTTTTTTCCAACTACTTCATCTTTCCAATTAAACCCCATAGATTAATTCTGCTCGTCGAGAGTTTTCCAACAACTGTAACCATGCTCAATTCCGAGCTTTGGATCAAAAGTTACAACCTTCCAAAGTTTTTGGTCTCTTCAACATTAATTCTTTCATAGTGCCACATGGCACCCTGCTACACATGCCATCCCACATCGCACAAACGTGGCATTTTCCATGTCATTCCTCGGACCGACACCTTTGGGTCATTCCTCGAACCCAAACAATGTCTCTAGTTGCTATCAGAACCTTCCCATTGGAGTGCTTCCACTACAAACTACTCTGCACACTTTGACAAATGAGTTCGACGACATCCACCTCTAACGGATCGAATGGTCTTGGTGATCCAATAATCTACGACTCTTATTGCATTGGAATATTTAACTTGCACGACATTTAATGACCTTTCTCATTCTCATTGTACTCACGCTGGTGGATCCCACGACAAATCGACGATTGTCGTGCATCCTAGCCACTCTTCGATCGATGACCCATATCAATCCTCAGAGTACTCCTATTAGAGTACTTGCTCCTTTAGAACATCGACCCTCCGACTGACGCCCCCTCTAATGAACATATAAGATATATCACTGAAAGATCTAAGGGCTAGGATTTGACCACCTGTCTCGAGGGATAACATCGACATGGTTTACGAATTACGAGCTGCCACATGTTCTTCTCTAAACATGCTAGCACCCTGCATCATCTTGACATCACTCCCACCTACCTGACAACCAAGATGGTGCCCAAGACATGTGGTCCTATCCAACTCCACCACTTGGCTTAACACATGGCACTCATGCCATGTTACTTTTCACCCCCTCAAAGTGCCATAACACATTGCCACGTGGCACAATAGCCACCCTCCATGTGGACCATCCACATGGACTGCCGCGACGTACATGTCATCGCCTATTACTGACACAACCTTCCAGGTATTGACATAAGTCCTTTGCACAATGGGTGGGTGATGTCATCCTGGTCAACATGACGCCACCTTCCTCCTGGCCTCATCTAAATGAGACCCATCAAGATCAATGGTCAGAATGAATTTCAGTTGGGCTCTGATGGACGGTTATGATTACTCCTCGAAGTCCTACTCATTCGGGGTATTTTTAATCGAGTGGACCAAACTACTCTGAAGGAGCCACTACGATCAATGGTTGAGATCATTTAGATCTTGGACTCTGAACACTGCTCAAATAGATGATTTTTCACATGCCCACTTCTTGATCATCAATATCCTCCTTCTTACGTGACCTCGAGTTTTGACCATATGCAACGTCTTTTGGCGACAAACCACCGTAGATTACCACCTTCATCAAGCAATACTTCCCTTTAGCATGGCACAGGTGTCAAGTGTGGTTTCCAAACCACTTCCAGGGTTATGTTGTGCCTTTAATCACCACCACCTGTTCTTTGATGGTATTTAAATTACCTTTCGCAAGTGTTGCCTTCATGCTCAATCCCGAGCACTTTAAGTGTGTTCTATCAACATGGATTGTTGATCAATGATCAACATTTAATCCTTGATCCAATGGTTCCTACACATGAGACTTTGATCCAATTCCCTGGATTTAATTCAGATATGATCCGATGGCTATAAATGATCCATCCTTTTGAAGCTCTCATACGCGAGGGACCTCGACCAATGACTGGGATTATTTCACTATGCCGAATTCAACGACTGTGATTCTTTCTAGGAAAAGACACAAGATTTCTCAAGTTAACAGTCCGATCCAGGACTTGGCGGCTTGAGGACTTCTTCTAAGAAAATTCTAAGCCTTACCAGGCCCTTTAGAAGTCTTCAAAATCCTTCCTAAACCAATTAAGGCTCTTAATAATCACCGTTCACTTAGAGAAATCCATAAAAAACAACGCTTTTCCAGCCCTAGCTAGGCATAATCACGCTAAGTACAACTATGATATTAATGAATTATATGGGAAAACTTCACACATGTGCAAGGTTATACATAACACCAACAATATGTATATATATTCGAACACACACACACACATAGACACAGACACACACAGACACACACACACACACACACACACACACACACACACACACACACACACACAATTAAGGACTATACAGATCACACCAATAGTTACGCAGACTATGTGCATGCTCATAATTGTACAGTGCTAGGCAATTCTAGTAGCAAATATGCACAAGTGTAAATCCGACAACCATTACCATGATAGAAAAGCATAATTACCAGCTCCTGTGCAAATCTAACAATAGATATACTGAAGCATGTTAGAAACAACAAATATCCATAACATGAATACATAATTATTTGCATAGTAATTTTAACAAATACATACTGGACACTTATCTGGTATAAATATGCCACTGACTGCATATACATAGAATGTATAGTTCCAGACAACTCTAACAACATATGCACACAAGTATAGTTACAACTGCAATTATTACTGTCTGTAACATATAATTGTCATATCTGAACAATTGTGGCAACGAATATTCAAGGATAATTACAATAGTAAAAACCCATGAAAACATTCACATATCAAAACTTCTGTACAAGTTTAACATCAGGTATTTTGAGTATAACTAACACAACTAATACCCATAATAGAAGTACATGAACATTTGCACAGTAAGTATCCAACACATGATTACATACTCATTCATACAATGATTTTAACCTAACACATGGTGGGTACTGATCTGATATAAATAGTGACCAAATGCATACAGACCTCTGAATTTTCTCCCAGACATAGACTTTGCTTCTTATAACTCAACAATAGGTCACCCCCGAGCCGGGGATAAACTCCACTTGGGAAAAGGGATTCCTATCCCAGACCATTCTGCTAAACATCAATACTATTCAGATTCAAGTGCCAACTCCAGCAAGCTATAGTCCCTCATTCCCCAAATGCTTGTCCCACCTCGGGAAGGGTGCCTCTTCTCTTCTTAATAGTCCTTTGACTTCCCCACTTCCCTTCCATGGCTTCAACAACAGGTCGGACAGGAAGCCTCCGAGCCCTATAGCTGCAATTGGCACTTCGGGAAAACAATTCCCAACAATTCTTTCACCTAGAGAGAATGCTTACGAGCATGAAAACCCGCTTCTTCGACAACACTTTTTTCACCTGGAGAGAATGTACACATGCCTAGCAATCCTCTTTTTCAGCTCATTTCCAACAATTCTACTTCAAGTGTCCTCAAGCGAAGATGGAGATGGAAACTAGTACGTACAACAACAATATGGAGATGGTACAAATGATGGCAGCAGAGAGTGGTCCTATCGAACCCCTGTGAGAATGGTAAATAAAATTTTCCTCAAAGTTGTTGGAAAGAATGATGGTCAAGGTTGAAAATTACACTAAGTTTTCCCAATATATTGCATGTGCATAACATGACACTTGTCACCTTATCATCCCCCTTTGCACCCACTTGGTGATTCGTTCCCTCCCTTTGGGAACTTAGGATAAATTGGTATATCCAATTAAGTGATTGATCTAGGTGGATATCGGTGGCCACCCACCTCTTCCAGCTGGCTCACATACAACTTTGATCTTGGCAGTTCGAGTTTTCATTTTGGCAGTTTTTTTTTAGAGTTTTGCAAGTCCCAAACTTTTGGGGTCATTTTGAGGCCCTAAACGATGTTTTTTGGGACTATTGGGGGGCCAAGAGTTCCCATCAACATTCCGTGACCTTGAAAGAAGTTGTAATTCACAGATAGACCTTTTCGATGAGATATCGAATGCCTAAAATGAAGATCACATGCAAAAGTTATGACCCTGGGAAGTTGATGTACCAACTTACCCCATTGAGACCCGCATGCCTTTTGTCGCTTCATCTCCTAGGGTTAGGTTTTTGGATGTCTAGTGTTTTATAATTACTTTTAGATGCTAAAACGGCCCGTAGGCCTCATTGTATTGTGCTCAGACGAATGCCTGTAGCTGCCACATCTCTTCTCAGAGATTAGCTACCACCATTCGAGCAAGCTTGTTTTCATTCTGCATTTTACAGTTTCAACATATTTATTTACTGAATAGAAGTTAGGTTCCATTGTATCTCTATTATTGTTCTCTGTATATCTATGCTAATGTCATAGATCTGTGTTTCATTTTATTCCTCTCATAAATACAGATCAGTGGTATCAGAGCAGTCTGATCTTCATTTGTTTCTTTGTGCAGGTCCCCAACGAGGTCATGGTATAAGCAGTTGGGACTCGAACTAGTTGAGCCTTTGCAAGATCGACCTCACCTAACCTGATGGCCACCCATGCGAGAAGAAAAGAGAGACGATGGGGCATGAGATCCCTTTAAATTGTTGCTCGAGGAAGTCCTCTCACGACAAAGGAATGAGATGATGGATAACTTTGTGAAAATCCTTCGATGACTCCCAACAAGTGACACATCTTCCTCAAGTGGAGGCACCGCCCCCTTCAAGATACAAATCAATTTTGATATTCCTATATTTGAAGGTCAAATATATGCGGATGCCATAGACAAATGGTTAAACCTTCTAGAAGGGTATTTTTCTGTCCACAACTTTTCCGATAAAGAAAATATTACATTTGCGCTCCTTAAGGCTGTCCCCCATGTCAAATATTGGTGGGAGACTTTCTGTGAGCAAAATGAAACATAGGGATCTACATTATTTGTAGTTGCACCCAGTTGGGGTTCCTTCAGGGATGCTATTAAGGAACAATACTACCATATTGGAAGTTATGACAACTTATACACAAGATGGACCACGTTGAGGTAGGAAAGGGACAAAACAGTGCCTGAGTTCACCAATTTCTTCCATACTTTGTGCACCAAGATGGGTATCAAAGAATTTGAACGACAACTAGTGCTGAAGTACTTAGCTATTTTGCATAGATACATCTATATATAAATGGATTTTCTGGACATCTTGTCCTTAGGCATGGTCTATCGATATGCTGTAAAAATCAAGCAGAAGCTTAAACAAAAGATGTGGCAATTTGGGTCTATAAACCCCTCACAACAGAAGCAGGGCAAAGGCGGCCCCAATCCGTAGAGCAAAGGGAAGAGAAAGGATGGTAAACCTTAGGAAAACCAGTCGAAGCCACAAACAAAGAAGTACAATGGGAAGACAAAGAAAGACACCGGGAAATGGTGTGAGTTCCATAAGAGCCTTTGTCATAACACAACTAAATGTTGCTCAAAGAAGTCATTGGTGGTCGAGGTGAAAGCCTCTGAATCGGATGCAAGCTCCAAATCTGAGTCCAAACTAGAAAAATGGAGACAAATAATTGATGCAGAACCTAGTGCCACCGTTTCTACCACCACCAAGGTCCAACATGACAAACCTGATGAACCAGAGGATGGTGAGCACCTTTTTCATTCATAGATGTGGGTGAAGGGTACTCCACTGCACTTCATCGTTGATAGCGGTAGCCAAAAGAACCTCATGTTAGTGGAGGTCGTCAAGCAACTGGCTCTGTCGAAAACACCACACCCACATCCATACACCATTGGATGGCTCTGCCAAGGGAGTAATCTCTGCGTCAGCCAACAGTGTTGCCTGGCCTATGACATCAAGCCCTTCAAAGATGAGGTATTGTGTGATGTTGCCCCCCTTGAAGTTTGTGATGTTCTTTTGGGACAACCTTATTTATGGAAACATCATGATGTATATGAGTCTAGGCCTCGTAGTTTTATTATTACTTTGGACAAGAAATTATACAAGATACCTGAGGTAGTCCCATCTACCGCCATTTCCTTTATCTCTGCCAAGAAATTCATGAAGGTCATCTCTCAAATTGAGAAGTTTTTCTTCTTCGTGATTCATGCTAAAAGTGAGCGGGAGGTTGTAGCCACATCCATGGCCTCCGTGACAGGTCTCTCCATGCAACAAAATAAAGTGGATAAGGTCGCGAAAGAATACGAAGACATCATCTGCTCACCCACTGAGGTACCTCTGCACTGTCAGGTTAAGCACTCAATTGATCCGACCCCCGATGCACCGCTACCTAATGGGCCGGTCTATTGTTTCTCTCTATCAGAAAATGAGGAAATCAAGCGCCATATCCAAGAGCTACTCGAAAAAGGGCACATTCACCCAAGCTCATCACCTTGTGGAAGCCCAATCGTGCTTGTGCAAAAGAAATATGGAACCAGATGACTTTGCATTGATCACTGGGCCCTAAATAAAATCATAGTTAGGAATCGGTACCCAATTCCCTGAATTTACGATCTCCTTGACCAAATCAAGGGGGCCAAATACTTAAGTAAGATTGATCTAAAGTCCGACTACCGCTGGGTCCTAATAGATCACAACGATGTATGGAAGGCTGCCTTCAAGTCCAAAGAAGTTTTTTTTGAATGGTTAGTCATGCCCTTTGGCTTGACAAATTCCCCAACAACTTTCATGAGGATGATGGACAATATCTTGCAACCTTTCACCAATTCCTTTGTGGTGGTGTATCTAGATGACATCCTCATCTTCAAGAAGAATTGGGTGGAACACTTGTAGCACATTCAACAGGTTTTGGACACTCTGCGACAACACAAGCTATATGCAAATTTGGAAAAATGCTCCTTCGACATGAATATGATCCAATACCTAGGCTACATTGTTGATGAGCATGGGGTGCATGTCGATCCAACCAAGATTTAGGTCATCCATGAATGGACAACCTCGACTACACTCATTGAGCTTCAAAGCTTCTTAAGCCTCTCCAATTTATATCACAGGTTCTTGTTGGGTTTCTCCCACATTGCATGGGCCCTTAGCCAAGTGACCAGGGGTGGTGACAAGTCAAAATTCGCATGGGGATAGTTGCAAAAGAAAGTGTTCGATGATTTGAAGCAACGCTTATGCTCAACCCCGGTGCTCTCATTACCCGACCTGCAACAACTTTTTGAGATTGATACAAATGCTTCAGACTATGCTGTGGGTGCAGTTCTCACCCAACATGGACATCCCGTGGCCTATCATAGTGAGACACTATCAGATACTATCCGTAAGTACCCCACTTACGACAAAGAGATGTACTCCATTGTACAAGCCGACCGCTAGTGGAGACATTACATTCTTGGGAAGGATACAATCTTCCACATTGATCATAAGCCTATGCAATTTATGTAGACAGAAGAAAAATTACAGAATGACCGCCATCAAAAGTGGTCCAAATAATTGCACCAGTTCCATCTCAACATCAAGTACAATACAGGGAGAATCGACCACGTCGCTAACTGCCTCAAGCGACCTCCAGTTTCCGCACTAACCACGATGCTACACTCCTGCGAACATGAGACCTCTGGATGGCCCCAACTTTATGAGAGAGATCCCAACTTCGCCACTGCCTACCATATGTTGGGCACAAACATAAATGTCACTGGTTTTCATCTGCAGGACAGGTTGTTGTGCCATCTGGGCCATCTCTACATTCCATCAAGCAAGCGAGTGAAGCTAATTTGAGAAGCTCACTACAGTTGGGTGGCAGGACTCTTCATTGTAAAAAAGATAGTGGCAGTGCTGCAACAACATTTCTATTGGTCGAAACTTTGATATGATGTCAGCAAGTATATTAGGTCCTGCACGACCTACATCATTGCCAAGCTGACCATTAAGAAATAAGGCATGTAGAGCCCTCTATCTACTCCCAACAGGCCCTGAGAATCCATCTTGATGGACTACATGTCGGGACTTACTTCAACCAAGCAGGGAAATGACTGTGTTTTCATGGTTGTTGATCAATTTTCCAAGATGGCGATTCTAGTCGCCTACAAGAAGAGCATCATAGTAGAGGCCACTGCCAAGATCTTCTTTGAATGAGTGTGGGTACATTTTGGGATACCACAAACCATCATATCAGATCGGGATAGTCGGTTCCTCAAGACATTCTGGTCGAGCCTCTAGTCACGACTGGACACCAAGCTCACCAAATCCACCGCCTTCCAACCCCAAATGGATGGCCAAATCAAGGTCGTCAACAAGATGATCATGCATATCTTGCGCATGTACAATTATAGCCATCCATGCACATGGGATGAGAGTCTTCCATATGTTCAACATAATTACAATAGAGCCATACATAACTCAACCAAGCACAACCCCTTTTAGGTGGGGTTGGGATTTCAACCATTGGGTCCCATGGATGTTGCACTACCCCTTGCATCCACACATGAAGATTCATCCCATGTGAAAACCGAAGTTGACAAAGCCACTCGGTTCATTGAACGAATCTAGCACATCTGCCAAGAGGTTCAAGATATTTTTCAGAAGTCCAATGCCAAGTACAAACAATGCCATGATAAATAGTAGGTGCCACACAAATTTCAGGTGGGAGATAAAGTTTGGTTGCACTTGCAGAAATAATGCCTTATAGGACCCCATCGAAAGCTTCCTCCACTCCACTATGGACCTTACACCATCACCAAGGCTGTGGGTGACAATGATTTTGAGCTCAACATTCCCGTTTTTCTTGGCTTGCACCCAATGTTTAATGTGGATCTCCTTTGACCATACTTTCCACCCTTATTGGACACCTCGAAGACAACAGAACAATTGACACCGATAGATCTCAACCATGAATGCATGGAATAAACATCCACTGATCAGATCATGGACACACAGGTCAAGGGAATTTGCCAACTAAAGTTTTGGCTTTATCGGGTTGTCAAAGTAGGGCAGCTTCTGCACCAAGGCAAGTGTCTCACCCGAGGCCAAATTCAATAGAAATTTCCTCATCTAATTGGGGAACTCAACACAATGGAGACCATTGCTTCCTAAGGAGGGAGGATTGATCCAGATGGATATTGGGCTCACATACAACTTTCATCTTGGCAGTTACAATTTTCATTTTGGTAGTTTTTTTTACAGTTTTCGAGTCCCAAACTTTCGAGGCCATTTTGAGGCCCTAAACGGCATTTTTTTGGACTTTTGGTGGGCCAAGGGTTGTCAACAACATTTCTTGGTCCCTAATGAAATTTTTGCTTCTTGGATAGTCCTTTCAGACGAGGTATTGAACACCTAAAATTGAGATCGTATGCAAAAGCTACAACCCTGGGAAGTTGATGTACCAACTTACCCCATCGAAGCCCACATGACTTTTGCCGCTTCATCTCCTAGGGTTAGGTTTTTGGATGTCTAGGATTTTCTGATTACTTTTGGATGCTAAAAAGGCATGGAGGCCTCATTGTCATGTGATCAGATGAATGCGCGTAGCTGTCACATCTCTTCTCAGAGATTATCTACCACCATTTGAGCAAGGTTGTTTTCATTTTGCATTTTATAGTTTTAGTAGATTTGTTTATTGAATAGAAGTTAAGTTCCACATTATCTTTGTTATTGTTCTCAGTATATTTGTGTTAATGTCATAGATCCATGTTTCATTTTGTTCCACTCATAAATCCAGATCAATGACTTTAGGAAATATTTAATAATATTTCCTTTGGCTTAAGCCCCATGGCTTAGCTCTCTTCCTAGACCCTTAGTCCCCTTTCCATTCTAGTGGAGTTTATGCCACCTTACTCTTTTGTTGGATTAGTTTGCAGCAGTGGTACAGTTTTATTAATATCCGAGTGTGTGATTACAAAATGCAATGTCAGGCATGCTAGCCTTTTAGAATGTAGATTCTTTATCTTAATAATCACATAGGCACTCAGACCCATAATATCCTAGCTCACTAGCCTATGCAATATATATATATATACAATTACAACTGGGGTCAACCTAGGGTATTGCATTCCCCTTCCCCTTATTTATGCATTGTCCTCAGTGTAGTATATAATGTATAATAAAAAATTCTTCAAAATCTCCATGCCTTGGCTACTAGCGTTTGTTATCCTTCTGGTCATGTATTCATACTTCAACTAGAAGTCCTTTTCCTCTATTTTATAGAACTGCTTCGGTAAGAATTCAACTCACTGTGACATTCTTGTTCTACCTCTTCCTTGATGTACTCACCCTTTAAGGTTCATGCATCCCTTAACTGTTACATAGTCCTTCAACGATCCATCTTGCCAAGAATTTCACACCCAAGGAGAGCACCGACTCATTAATAGACCCTCACTATGGATTTGAAATTTAGTTTCCAGTATCCCAACAATATCCTTTCTTTCCAAGTAGTCTAGCTTCATTCACCATCATTCACTTGTATCATACACATGCAATTATCATGAGACATTATTATAACAATTTCATTTAGAAATTCAAATTTATTTCATAAGGAAATTCAACTTCTCTCATGTATGAGATTCCTTCTCATAATCCCTTGCCTGTTACAAAAACCAACATCGGTCTTTATTACGGCTTTCAACAATGCCATATTTGAGACTACTTACCTACATGAATCCTTTCTTGCACTCAGTCAAATAAATTGTCAGCATATCATGAAAAACATACTTTTATTGCAATGTTTACAAATCCTCACAAAGTGTTCTCAAAATTCGTTACACCTATCCGTTCAATTACAACCATCAGAGCATTTTTTAATTAGAATGAAATTACCATTCTTTGCATATGCATGTTCAACAATTAAACTTTTTATTCTTTCAATATCAATGTTTCATTAAACTAATATTTTTTTTTGAACATAATTGTTTTTCCTGTAGTCCAAGCTCATGTGACTACTTGACTTGCAACTTTCTCATTGTAATGTTTAATAGTGGTCCAGGAGGATCTAAGGAATGCTCACAAAGGTCCAAGAGGATCTAAGGAATGCTCACAGAGGTCTAGGAGGATCTAAGGAACGCTCACATAGGTCCAGAAGGATTGAGAACGCTCATAGAGGTCCTAGGGGATCCATAAAGGCTCAAAATTTAACCATCTCAAAATCATCCTAAAAATGACTTCATTGTGTAGAGCTCGTCATCATCTTTCCAATAACGCAAACGACAAGTCAAATGGAGCACAGATGCAAAATTTATGAGCAGTTAAAGTTTGGTTAAACCGGGCAAAATAGGGGTGCCACATGGCACCACCAGAGAGTGACATGTGGCATGGTGACGTCAACAGCGACACATGGTACAACATGTGATGTGGCATATTAGTTGGCATATCCAATGAGCAATTGACAAGTCCATACTCCGAATGGTCCAATGATGTATTAACATGTGGCATAGGTTAGCCAATGAAAGGCTCCCACGTGGCAACCCCTCATTGGCTAGTAATGATTGGTGTTATAATTTTTTTTAGAGTCAACAAGGTTCAAGCCCATGACCTCCATAGCTGCCACATGGCACCACCGAAGAGTGACATGTGGCATGGTGACGTCAACAGTGACACATGGTACAACATGTGATGTGGCATATTAGTTGACATATCCAGTGAGCAATTGACAAGTCCATACTCTGAGTGGTCCAATGATGTATTAACACGTGGCATAGGTTAGCCAATGAAAGGCTCCCACGTGGCAACCCCTCATTGGCTAGTAATGGTTGGTGTTATATAAAATTTTAGAGTCAACAAGGTTCAAGCCCATGATCTTCATAGCTCCAAAGTCTTAACATACCATCCATAACCAACATGCCACACGATGGTACTTGACTATACTATGGCAATTATTTTATTTAAATTTATGTATAGTTTCAAATGGGGAGAGAAAGGGGCCGAGGACTAGCCCTAGACCTGGTCCATACACTATACAATATGACCATATCATAGCATCCAAAGGGGCTTGTCAATAAATGCCGACGGGTTTAATGTACCACATATATATGTTATATGGTATACTATGTAACAAATAATGCAACAGACTTAAAACAAAACCCACGTGTATAATATATGTTATAACCATATAAAATATGTTTATAACATATATAACCATATATTAAAACAAATAACCATCGAATATGCTATGGAACAGGAATCGAACCTAAACCTCCGATAAAATAGCGAGAGATTTTAACCAATATGCTACCGGTTTCACATTTAGCAGAGATTCCTCCTAATTTAGTAATGAAGTTGCAATTTGTTTCGAGTACGGTTTTGGAGGAAGCCCTATATATTGGGCACAAATTCCAATGCAAGGGAACACAATTTTATGTATATTTTTGCCTCGTAATGTGTGGCTAGGTAACAAGGGACTCGAGGTAACACCGTAAAGCATGCCAAGGGGTACCTTGACAAAATTTCAAGTATTTTATATGGATTTTGCACGATTTTTCGCCAGGAATTCAATGGTGCACTCCGTTTCTGCGTTTGAGCAACAGATTTTTAGAGTGTCTTCAAATTATGTTTTTGTAAGCCTATATTGTAATGTAATTTGGAATTTTGAGATGATGAAGAACAATCATGCTATTTAAAGAGATTTTGAAGATGCATTGATGTATGTCAATTACATGTGTATTTGAGTTATTTTATTTTCTTTTGTATTATCTCATTTACAGTTCAAGTTATTCATCACTTTCTGGGTTTATGGACAAGTAAGACATTCACATGATAGTTTGCAAATAGTCAAATGATATTCAATTTCCCAAATCTTTTTGGGCTGAATTAGAATCAGAGTTTGTTGATATTTAAGGATCAATTTGGTATCAAAACTTGTTTCGTATTTTCAGATCACGTGGTATCAGAGCTGGTTTTGACATTTATTTGGTAGTGAATGCTTATGAGGTCTAAACTCAAGCTTGGTGAAGGATCGTTTGAAGAGTACATTCCTAAGATTGGTTCAAGGCGTGCATTTCGAAAGAAAGAAATGGCTTCAACAAAAGACATGGATTCGTCTAATCCAAACCCTTTCGGTATTGAAGAGGCATTATTTTTTGCGTTCATGGAAATGAAGGCTATGAGGAAATGTATGAGGATCGAAAGAAGGCCTAGAGATATGGTGGTAAAAGGAAAGGAAAGCCACATAAATTCAAGAAGACATCTATAGGGAAGAAGAAAGAAGAAGAGAAGCCCATGTGTTCTCATTGTAATAAGAAAGGACATGAGGAGGAAAAGTGTTGGAAGTTGCATCCGTAATTGAAACGAAAGTGGGCTCAGCCTAGGAAGGGTAACAAGAAGACCATGACCATGGTGCAGGATCTTGGATCAGATTCTAATGATGAAACCAAGGTTGTGACTATGGGCATCAAAGGTAAATCTTCTGTTGCAAGTTTCAATTCACATACTTCTTCTGCAAAATCTAAAGTAATCCCTGATGGAAGAAAAATAAATGACGTATTTCATTTACGAGTTATCTCAAAGCACACTAATATTGATACACTTATTGATAGTGGATCACAAGTAAATATTATTTCAGAGCAAGTTGTTCAAAAGTTGGGATTGGAAACTAGGCCTCATCCGAAACCGTATCCTTTGGGTTAGATTTATGATAATGCTCAAGCACAAGTAACTAAAAAATGAAAGTTACAGTTTGTGACCACATCCAATTTCATTGATGAGGTAGAGTTAGATTTTGTTCCACTTGACATTTGCGATATGGTTTTGGAAAGTCCATACTTGTACGAAATGAAGGCCATTTTCTACAAGGAACAAAACAAGTATCATGTTTTCAAGGATGGGATTGAGTTCATTGTGAGAGCTCATTAGATGAAGACAAATTTGACAATTGTCACTATAGGGCACATGCTAGCTAATGTTAGTATCCAGGATCCATATTGACAGCCTACGGTTGAAAGCAAAACATGTCCTTTGGTTGATGTTGTTCCTGTTAAGAAGGGAAGATATGTTGATGGTTCATTCTCTTTTGCATCTGCATATTTAGTTTTGTTGATCAGTTTATTATTAATCAGTGGGATATGGTTGGATACTGCAAAAATGAATGGCAGAGTTTGTGAATTTAAGGGAATGGTTAACTTGGTAAACAATGTTGTTTCATTCTTCATTATGGTTGTGACGAGTCAGGTGCTCGTTATCTAAGCAGGAAGGATGAATGATACAGGGCAAGTGAAGATAAATCATTCTCACTTGATTTCTGAATAATCCTCCTTTAAGAGGCATATAAAGGTGTATTCTATAAGCAATTTTTAAATACTATGTCATGTTCGTATGGATGTATACCTTGAACATAAGCAATCAAGTACAGATGATAATAGTACAAGCATAATTTGTTTTCAAGGCAGAAGCGACAATGGACAGAGTATTCATTCAGGGACTTCTACAGATACATCAAGCAAAATGGAGAGTCCAAATGGGAAAGCCATTGATCAACATTCGACTTGGTTTCATATTGGCTGAGACATACTACCTTCAACAGAAGAAGATGGGAGTGGATGTTGAAATACATGATCCATGTATTGCAGAGATTTAATGAATAGAACTTTGGTAGTTTGGAAATTTATGAGCCAAAATAAGAACTATATATATCATATTAGCTACAGTGCCAGAGGCTAGAGTCAGATCCATATTCCAGAGAAGTAGACATAAGTGTATTGTTCTAGTACCTAAGATCAAAGACCCAAGATGAAGACTTAATTCCAAAAGAATCAGCAGGATGGAAGAGTGAATTATCATCACTAAGTTGTTGATTATCAATACTTTTTGAGGTCCAAAAGTTCTTCAGTGGGAAGGTGCGATCTAGGAGGATCTAAGGAATGCTCATAGAGGTCCACAAGGATATGGAACGCTCATAAAGGTCCTAGGGGATCTATAAAGGCTTAAAATTTGACCATCCCAAAAATGACTTCTTTGCGTAGAGATCGTCATCAGCTTTCCAACAACACAAACGACACGTCAAATGGATCTCGTATGCAAAAGTTACGAGCAGTCAAAGTTTGATGAAACCATGCAAAATAGAGGTGCCACATGGCACCGCCAAAGGGTCACATGTGGCATGGTGATGTCAGCAGTGACACATGGTACAACAAGTGTTGTGGAAGATTAGTTGGCATATCTAGTCATCAGTTGGCAAGTTCGTACTCCAAGTGGTCCAATGATGTATTAACACGTGGCACAGGTTAGCCAATGAGAGGTTGTCATGTGGCAACTTCTCATTGGCCAATAATGGTTGGCATTTTATAAAATTTTGGATTCAACAAGGATCGACCCCATAGCCTCCATACCTCCAAAGTCTTAACATACACGCCACAACCAACATGCCACACGATGGTACTTAACCATACTATGACAATTATTTTATTTAAATTTATGTATAGTTTCAAATGGCGGGAGAAAGGGGCCGAGGACTAGCCCCAACCCCTGGTCCATACACTATACAATATGACCATACCATAGCATCTGAAGGGGCTTGTTAATAATTGCTGACGGGTTTAATGTACCATATATATATGTTATATGGTATACCATGTAACAAATAATGCAACATATTTAAAACGAAACCCATGTGTATAATATATGTTATAACCATATAGCATATGAGTGTAACATATATAGCCATATATTAACACAAAAATCCACTGAATATGCTATGGAACATGAACTGAACCTAGACCTGTGCTAGAATAGCAGGAGGTTTAACCAATATGCCACTTATTCCACATTTACCGAAGATTCCACCTAATTTAGTAATGAAGATGCAATTTGTTTCGGGTATGGTTTTGGAGGCTGCCCTATATATTGGGTGCAAATTCCAATGCAAGGACACATAGTGTTATGCATATTTTTTCCTTGTAATGCGTGTCAAGTGTACAAGTCACTTGAGGTAACACCATAAAGCATGACAAGGGGTACCTTGAAGGAATTTCAAGTATTTTATATCAATTTTGCACAATTTCTCGTTAGGACTTCAACGGTGCACTCTTTTTTTGCATTTAAGCAGTGGATTTTCAAAGTGTCTTCAAATTGTGTTTTTGTAAGCCTATATTGTAATGTAATTTGGAATTTTGAGATGATGAAGAACAATCATGCTATTTAAAGGGACTTTTAAGATGCAATGATGTATGTTAATTACAAGTGTATTTGAGTTCTTTTATTTTCTGTTGTATTATCTCATTTACAATTCAAGTTATTCATCGGTTTATGGGTTTATGGACAAGTAAGACATTCACATGATAGTTTGCAAATAGTCAAGTGATCTTCAATTTACCAAATCTGGTCGGATGTGTATGCATATTGACATCTAAGGATTCTTTGGGCTGAATTAGTATCAGAGTTTGTTGATATTTAAGGATCAAGTTGGTATCCGAACTCGTTTGGTATTTTAAGATCAAACAACCCCTAAACTTTTATTAACTACATAAGTTATTAATAACTGTAGCTGATCCAGGTCGATATCGGTGGCCACCCACCTTTTCCAATTGACTCAAAACAATTTTCTGGCAATTTCGACAATTTACTATTTTTAGCAGTTTTAACTTCCGAGGCCATTTTGAGGGCCTAAATGAAGGTTTTTCGGGATCGAGATTCTCAAGGATATCCAAAGGCATAATTGAGCCCCCAAAATGAATCTCCTCGATGATACCTTTCCAACGGGCTATCGTGCGCCTAAAACGAAGATCGTATGCAAAAGTTACGACCCCAGGAAGTTGATGTATCGACTTACCCAAACGGGGCCCACATGATTTTTGGCGCTTCATCTCCTAGGGTTAGGTTTTTGGATGTCTAGGGTTTTTGAAATTCCTATTTATTGTAAAAGGGCCTTCAAATCCTCATTGTAATCATCTTCTTACGAATGGGAGTAGCCGTCACATCTGTTCTCAGAGATAAGCCGCCACCATTTTAGTGAGTCTTTTACTCTGTCTTTTTACAGTCTCTGTACATTTCTTTCATTAATATAAATTGTGTATTACTGTATCTCTGTGTTTATGGTTGCATCTCTGATACATTTCTGTTATATTATTGGATATCCACAATATCTCTATGCATTTATTTATTATACCTTCACTCTCATTCCGTGCCGAAAAATATTTCAGATCAGTGGTATCAGAGCAGGCTGCTCTTGATCATTTTTTTCAGTGCATGTCCCCGATGAGGTCCAAGTATAGAAAGATGGGTCTTGAGCTTGTCTCTTTTGAAGACAATCGCTCTCGCATGCCCAAGAAACCCTCCATGGAAGAAGAAAAGAAAAACGATGGAGCAGACGATCCTATCAATTTGTTGCTTGAGCAAG
>JASDQU010242652.1:84425-103590 GCA_032191745.1 Picea mariana
ATGCAGCAGAAACAAAATTATTGTAATGAATACCAAAAGAAACAACAAATATAGAGAATGATAACACCAAAAATGATACCTTTATTTATAGAAAGCCAAGTTCACTTGCCTCTTCGAGGGGGCAACCTCCAGTAGAGCGGAGCTCAATTACAAAAGAATTCTCCCTACAAAACTTTCCTCAATATTCTACCCCTATTTATACTATTTCTATCTTATAGAGAACATTCTAGAGGAAGATCTTTCTAGAAGCAGAAACTTCTATTAAATCTTCTTACATTAGATGTGTTCACATTATTACATAGACCTTATTTACCAATGTCGACCGTTATTACATAGAAAACATATTATTCTACCTACATAAGGGGTTAGGGGAGTTAGGTCCCTAACATGCCCTCCCCCTTGAAACACAATATTGTCCTCAATGCTTGAGATGGGGAAATTGTTGCAGAATGGTGGTTGGCTCACATATGGAATCTTCAGGTGGTGTATCCTTCCACTGGACTAAAAATTCCTTGATGGTGTGTTGACGGAGATGACACTCGCAATAGTCCAAGACTGCTTGAGGTTGCAACCAAATGGAGTCTTCTTCATCCAATTTAGGGAGACTAGTTTGAGTCTGGCACTTAGTTCCAATCACTTTATTTAAGAAAGCAAAATGAAAAATGTAATGGAGCTTAGAGTGACTGGGGAGAGCTAACATGTAGGCCACAGGCCCCACACGCTTGAGAATGGTATAAGGGCCATAAAATTTGGGATCAAGTTTATGACTGTGTTCAACTTTGAGTGAAGTTTGTTTGTAAGGTTGCAGACGAAGAAACACCTAGTCCCCTTCGGCAAATTGATGTTCTGAATGACCATGATCTGCTTGTTGCTTCATGTGATTTTAAGCCATGACCAAATTTTCTTTGAGGGTACGGAGAATGACAACTCAGACTATAAGTGTGTTTTTTACGTCCTGCACCTTGGATACACCTGGCAAGTAGGAGAGGACAGAAGGTGCCTTTTAACCATAGACCACTTCAAAGGGAATCATGTGAGTGGCAGCATGGTAAGATGTGTTGTACCACCATTCAACTAAGGGTAACCACTTAGCACATTGAGTTTGTCTGTCGGATGCAAAACACCTCAAATAAGTTTGTAAGCACTTGTTGACAGCTTCAGTTTGTCCATCAGTATGGGGATGATAGGTGGTGCTAAGATGCAATTGGGTTCCCTGGAGCTTGAACAATTCTTGCTAAAAGTTATTAGTGAAAGTTGGATCACGAATGGAGACAATAGAGTGAGGCATACCGTGGAGTTTGAAGATATTATCCATGAAAATTTGAGCCACTATGGATGTTGTGAACGGGTGTTGGAGGGAACATAAATGAGCATATTTGGAAAGATAATCGACGACAACCATGATCACTGACATATTGCCTGATTTGGATAATCTGAAAATGAAGACCATAGAAATATTCGTCCATATAGCAAGTGGAATAGGGAGCGGTTAGAGTGTACCTTGGCTTTTTACTGTTTCACCCTTATTGTGTTGACAAGTATCACATTCAACCACAAAGGTGAAGAGGTCATGTTTCATTCCTTACCAAAAAAAAGAATGTTTGACGCATTCATAGGTTTTGTGAAGGCCCAAATGCCCAGTTGTTGGTGAAGCATGAAGTTCAGAGAGCACAGTGGATTTAAGGTGAGATTGTTTGCTTAAATACAAGCGACCTTTATAACGAAGCTCCTCATTGTGCCAAGAGAATCCCGGAGAGGCCTGAGGATCTTGTTGTAATTGTTGGATGAGGCGCAAAAGTTTGGTATCTTGGAACCACTCCTGGCGAATCCTTGTAACCAATCTGTTACAATGAAAGAGAGGGAAAAGAGGGACCCTTCTTCTTCATATTTCTTTGAAAGAGCATCAACAACCACATTTTATTTTCCTTTCTTGTAAATGATCTCATAATCATAATCGAACATCTTGGTCATCCATTTATGTTGCTCAAGGGATGAAATTCTTTATTCCAAAAAATACTTGAGGCTACGATGATCAGTTTTAATTTGGAAGCATTGCCCCAACAAAAAAGGACGCCAGAGATCCATTGCATGAAAAATAGCCAACATTTCCTTTTCATAGGTGGATTTGGGCGCACTGTGCGCAAAATGCGCAGAGAACAGAAGTGTTGTGGGCGCACAATGCTCTGAATGCACGTCTATGGGACAAAATACCTGCGCATGTTCTGATACGCGACGAGGGGGGATTTTAAGTGGAATTCTCCTCTACCAGCTCCAAACTTAGCTCTTTGCAGGTAAGGCTAGGTCGATTATGATCCCTGCAAGGCAAATAGGTCAAAAAGAAGTGCTCAAACAACCCAAATAGGGAGAAATTGATACCTTATCCCCAGTATGGTTGCCAATCTGTTGTGTCCCTTTCATCACTTGAATGAGCAAAAGAGGGGCACTTGCAAGTCTAGTTGGGTCTACTAGACAGGACAGGGGTTAGTGTATGAATCAAACAATTCAATCACATGAAATAAACAAACAATTAATTTAACAACAACTAAAGAAAAAAAACTAAAATGCATGAGGAAATTAGAACCAAAATTTATCAAACAAATGACCAATAATCATGCCACGAATGGAGAAGTATATTAGTGGGCAATCACCACAGAGAAAGGGGGACTTATGTATCCCCTCTTCCTCCTTGGGAGGGCTCTTGAGTCCCCTATGTGAGAGCTCTTCTTACAAATGGTAAACTAGAAAGAAAATGGTGAAGAAATCCAAGCTTATTCCCTCAACAGGTGAGGTGAATAGCTTAATGAGATGATGCTAGTATGCTCCAAGAAGAAAAGAGGTTTCTTGAAGGAGAATAGAGGCAGCATAACAATACAATGAGATTCTTGAATTCTTAGTGCACCCATGGCCTATTTTTATAGCAAGTCTTTGAGGCAATATCCAACTGGTCTTTAGTGTGAACAAGGGTCCCTTTAGGGTACCCTTAGGTCTTTGACCAGCCCCCCATTCAGATTCAGCTTGGATTTGAGGGTCAAATCAAGTTGGGAGCTGGTTCAGAAGTGGGTGAGGAGTCGAGTCGCGCATCGGGCACATGTGCGCTTTTCTGGCTTTTTTGGCTTGTGCACATGCGCGCGCTTCCTTTAGTGTTTCAGCGCATGTCAATTTTTTGACCAATTGTATAGTTTGTGCCTTTTGGAAATGCATTTTTGGGGCTGCAAGTGAACTAATAGGTGTTTGGAGATGTTGTATTCCTGTAACCATTTGCGGACAAAATTTCAGTGATAACAAAAGTTATAACAACATCAAAATCAAACTTTCATTGCAATACAATTACAAAACATCATTTGAATCATTCAATGATAGTAAAATTTTAGAGTGAGAGAGAAATAAGATGGCAAGAGAGAAAACTGACTTCCATGAAACAAAATTTCATCAAGTCTGATACATCAAACCAGAGAAGGCTATGTTATATTAATATCACCAAAAGAGTCTTTTACATCAACCATCCGAACCTACACAATGAGTTCTAATGCTTCTTTTATAGCCTAGATAGGGAATAATAGCATACAATGCGAGTTCCATCCTCTAACATAAGATTCTCCCATCCAAAACTGAAGTAATTACACCTATACAAACTGGAAATAACAAACTACTACAAAAAAGGCTAATTTTGGAAACTATCTTAACACCTTAATATTGCATGATGAGGTGTCCTTTGAGCACATTCCTCTTATTTCCAGGTATCCTCCATCTTTTAACTAATCTCTAGATATTTGTATCATGCTTCCCAATCCATTTGTCCATCGTTGATCCTCTTGAAACCATCAAAATAGGAGTTTGCAACATATTATGTAATGCTGACTGTATCAGCCAGTTCGCAACGCTCAACTGTAGAAACCAGATCACAACACCAGGTGTTGTGAACTTTCATGTAGCTTCCAAATTAGTCTAGAAAATTCGCAAAACACCCAAAAAACCTTCTTTAGAGTTAGGGATGCCTATAGAAATTTCATAATCTGGTGTATGAGTGAAAAACTCAGTCATAGGCATCATACTTCTTCAAAATCTTAAAAAATTCAAGGAACAAGCATAATCCAAAACTAAAACTTTTTAAGAAATTTCACTTCACTTCCTGAGTCTGGTACTCCTTTTGGTGGCAGCTTGGGCCAACACATTCAATTTCCTTTTGGCTAACTCTTCCTTGAAAGGTTGCAGCTCCATATTTAACCCCCTGATCTGACCTTGGTAGGTTATATTCTGTCTGTATAGGCTCTTAAGCTGCATGTGGAAAGGTCTAAATCTCTTAGCAATGAACTTGGCCTCTACAAGAGTCTCACGATACATACCCATGGTATCTCTTAACTTCTTTTTTACAACTAACTCTTCCCTTTTCAATTTAGCAATTTCAGCTCTGGCTTCTCTAAGCTGTCTGATCAACCTTTTAAAAGTAGTGTTCTCTAGAGAGGTGGTTATGTCTATAACCTCAATGTGCTTTTCAACAACCTCATCTTTACCTTTTCTCTTGATGGGAGCTTCCACTACGTCCTCTTTTTCAATACTTTCTTTCTTTGTTGATGACCTGGTGAAAGGCCTCCTATCTCTAGCTTCAACTACAACAGATGATGATGGGAAAGTAACCTCCTTCTCTTTGTGCCTGTGGCTCTAGCTGATGGAATTTTTGCTAATTCAAGAGTTGGTTGGGGTGAAACCTCCCTTTGTGGAGAGTGATGCAATCCTCCTTCTCCTTCTTGTTCATTTGTTGTTTCATCATTTTTCACAATGCCTTTTCTCTTCCTCTTCTTACTTGTCTCTGTATGTACAGTGCTATCAGCCTGAAGAGGGATTTGCACCTTGGATTGTAGAGTAGGAGCAACACTCAATTGAAAGTGTGATGAGGAAATGAACTACTCCCAGTCAATGTTTTTCTTCTTTAACTCCTCCATCACAAGCATCTTAATCAGCCCCGAGTGAAAAACACTTGTATCAACTGCCTTTGACTTAGCTTGAAAACTGTCAACCATTTTTCCAATGCTTCTAAACAAACAGAAAGGGAGAATCATGAGATCTTTGCTTGTGAAGTGCAACAAAAGTCTAATGTGGTACTGATAAATCATATTGAACCTACCCTCACAGGTGAAATATCTTTGGATCACCCTTAGAATCTTATCAAATACTTCAACCATGTGGCTCTAAACCCCCTTCGATATATTATCTCCCTAACATTCTGGTTTAAGGAATTCTTTGGAGAAAGCTGCATTTAGGTTCATGGACTTAAAGCATCTTTCACCAGTATTTGGTATTTCAGTTGTTGTTTCTATGGTTGCTTCAGATACTTCAAGTTCAAGTGTCCCAATCTTGGTTTTAGTTCCATCAAAATTCAAAGCAAATTCTCTAGCCACCTTAGGGTTCACCCTCTGCATCTTCTGACAGAAATTAAAACATCCCACTCTTTGGAAGNACTGAAATACCAAATACTGGTATTTCAGTTGTTGTTTCTATGGTTGCTTCAGATACTTCAAGTTCAAGTGTCCCAATCTTGGTTTTAGTTCCATCAAAATTCAAAGCAAATTCTCTAGCCACCTTAGGGTTCACCCTCTGCATCTTCTGACAGAAATTAAAACATCCCACTCTTTGGAAGACTTCCTTGATCAGGGGTTCAATAACAAACAATTGCATGTCATAGGGATCAGTCCTCACAATTCCCCCTCCCTTGTGAGCCTTCTTTTGCTGTGGAGTATCCATTGATGTCATAGGAATATAACTTAACCACCAATTGAGTGATGCAAGAGGCAAAACAGAAAGACAAAGGACTTAGGGTTTGGATGGATAATCTCTTTCAAAGTTGGTTTCTGTCTAAGGTTTTAGTGTTCTTCAAACTATTTGACTTCCAGGTTTAAGAAAGGACGACTGATAGTCAAGGATATGAATGAATACTACACAGGAAAGAAAGAAGATACAAGGAGACAACTTGTTGTAAATTTTTTTTGTCTAAAACCTCTCTATTATCTTGCAAAACTCATCATAAATTTATCAACAAAATTCTTTTCAATTTCAAAAGATAGAGATGAATCTAAAAATGGATGTCTTGATGAAGGCTAGCTGGTAGAAGTTCTGAGATAGGTGATAAACAATGCCAGGTCATTGCATAGAGTTTGCAGTGCCAGGACAGGGGATTCGCAACAGAGTTCGTAGCATAAGAAACAAAGGCCAAATATGGTATAGACAAGGTGGCCTGACAACAAAGTTTGTTTGAGATTTGGTAAAAAGAGGCTAAGAGCTTTGCAATTGGCTGAGAATCGTGGTAACAAGGGTAAGTAGGATAGTTGGCAGTGCAGATCACCAGTTTGCAGCGCTTAGGAGAAGAAATGATAAACACAACCTTTACTATCCTTCAACAGAGATAAAAATGCTCATGGAGTACCTGGAGGTTGAGAAATGAAAATTGATATGTTTGAGCTTGAACAAATCCGTCTACAACTGGTCTAACCTCCAACTCACTTTCACCAGCCAGTTTGCAGCAATTTCCGCAGCGCCTGTCTAAAAACACCAGTTTTTGCAGCGTCGAGCTAGGAGTAATTTGAAATCTTGGAAAACAGTTAGAAAAGCTTTAATGATGAAATCCCAAGTTATTTCTTTAAAAACATAAGTGTTGAAAACAAGGAGATCAACTGACAAGGCATTATGAGTGCAATTATGATGATGAAAGCAAGGTGTACTTGAGATGCGATGTGAACTGTATGATGAGATGGTAGTGTATAAAATGAACCTGATTTGACCTTATAACAGGTAAAGGGACGAAGTGGAGGGGTTTTAGTACATCGTGAAAGTGGTGACATGTCAGGGTGGTGGTGGAGGCATAAAGATAATGGCTTGTCAAATCTTATCATAAAGATAAAGATATAACCCAAGGGTAATAGGCCAACATGAACACTAATTTATTTGTGCTAAAACCTTAAAAGACTATAAGTAAGAGGACAAAAGTAAAAATTAAACAACACTAATAATAAAAATAAAAAACCTAAAGGCTGAATTGACCCAATCAATTCCATGTGATTCGCTCACCGACATATAGAATAGGTTTTCACTCCATTTTTCTCTTTTGCATCATCCTGTGACTGTGATCCATACACCCTAGGTACGAACCCATTTATTAGCGACATTGAACCTTCTTAATACTACTAGAAGTGTCATTATTAAGTGGTAGAGACTTACCAAACATGGGTGCCCTAGTTAGAACCTTTGTGCCATTTTGTGGCCATGCAAAAGTTATTCCATAGGATCGAGAGTTCCTTATAGTCCCAATATGACTTTGCATTCGAACCCCATATTCTTACTCACAGGACTTTTGACTATTACCTATGGGACTCCCCCCAAGTCTTGGTTAAGCTCTTTTCCGACTCTAAAAAAAATGAAAAAGATTGTCGAGTGAACTTGTCTCTTTCACACTCGTTAAATGGATTTGAAAGGACGTCTATTTGGTATAATTTTAACCCTTTTCCAAACCAAGTAGACTACTTACGAAAAAGGAATACTCTAGTCACCATTAACTAAAAGAGTTCTCTTGGGTATTATTTTATACTTTTTTAGGCCTAGGGGAATAAATCTATGAAAAAGAACATTCTTTGGAGTTAATATGTAATCACATTCCATCATCCTTCTTTCAGTATTGAGCCTATTGTCGGTTCCCACTTTCTCTTTATAAGTCTCTTACCTCAACAATTTATCACTAGCCAAGCAAAGCCTTCTATGTATCCTTTGCAGCCTGACACCCTGTACCCTAAGAGGAAACATTCCCTCGAGTGTCCATGCCCCACATGCACTTCCTTGCATTGAGCATAGGTATGTTCCACTGCTTGGAGGTAGTTGCTTACTCACGACACTCGTTTCCTCTCATATATCATATCATTTCTTTTCCTATGAAAAAACAAAAAAACATGGGTGAGAAAAGAATATTATCTCATATCGACAGCAGTCATGTCACCTTTGAACAGAGCACAAAATTTTGAGTCCACTTGTTGGCACAGGGGCAGACCCAGGGTTCAATGCTACAACAGTGCACCAACAAAACCCTAACTACTGACCCTTTCGACAACACCTGCGAAGCAGATGAAGTCTCACCAGAGGTAGAGGTAGGGGTGGTTGCAGGACTCAGGTGTCTGCAACCTTAGCTGGGACACATATATGTGATTATGACACTTAATAGACAACTTAGCATCGTTAGTTCATCATTATTTACCTAATATCTACTTCGCAGATAAAATAGAGCATCGCAGCATTCATCATAAGCACAAAGAATAAACAAATATATCTATCTACACCAAAGCACTTAGAAAATAACACATAAACACATCAGAACATTGCACAGAGTAGAATAACACAGTATTTACGTGGTTCATCCCCACCCTGGGGCTACGTCCACCAACTCTTCTTCTTTATTAGCTTCAATCAATCATCTACATGCATAGAGCCACAAAACCCTTACTCCGCATAAGACAGGAGATCTGCGCAGCTTGCTAGATCCTCCTTCCTTGCGTTACAGCACAAAGACTTCACAGTCTCTTACAATGACTTGCACTTAGCTCTGCAACTCTCATACAGTATGCACGAAGCCTTACAATTCTTGATCACACGGATCCAACTCTTAGCACTTAGCCAACTTGCACAACTCTTGTGCACTACTTCTTACATTGCCTTGCCTTCTATTTATACATATAAAATAGGCCTAAACATGGGTAAACCCATGGGCTGACATCCCATTCCTGTTACATATTCCCAAATCCCAAAAAAGGACCCAAAAAGGGGACGAGATCCCGTGATCTCTGCTTTGTCTTGCGCTCCGTCTTCGACAGGCTGTCGAAGTCCCAAAATAGGTCAAACTTGACCAAGGATCTCCCAAAACTTGGTCAAGGGCCAACAGGCCCCCAACACTCACATGTGACTCATCCCGAGTCACTTTGGTCTGACTAGTTCTGCTTCGAACGCCTCGAGCTTGGCTCAAGCTGCTTCGATTTGATGTTGTGCCAGAACCTCCTATTCTGCGAACTCCTGGATGACTGCATCATTGATCAGTCCCTCTAGACGTTGTCCAGCTGTAGTGACAACCTCCTCTAGTTCTACTCCTTGGCCTTCTAACTCTATAAATAATTGATAGGCCTTATCTTGCACAGGTTGGAGTTTCTGAGTTACCTCCATAACTCTGCTCTGGATAGTATGGATTTGTTGTTGTGCAATGTGTTGGTCTTGGGAGCGCTTCATTCTTTCCACAGTTGAGAGGGACTTCAGTTGCGCCTGTATCTTTTTGGCTTGATACTTCGCCTCTTGGAGTTGCAACTCCAGTGCCTTCAATTCCGGGTTCTCCGTGAGTTGTTCGTAGGTTTGGGCACTGCGATCAGTGAGGTGCTTACATTCCAAGGTAAGAGCCTTGAGCCTTTCAACTGCACTCTTGGCGGTTGCTTCCCTTTGGTCTCTTACATCTTGTGGGGTCTCGGGTACTGAGCGTAGTTCCAAGTCTGTGATGTGTTGTTGTAGTTGCTGGATCACTTCTTTAAGTTGTGCTACTTGTTGTGGAACTCGATCTTCGGCCTTTACTTCTACAACTATCACAGAGCAAAGTGCTCGGTTGACCATTTCCTTTACTTCGAGTTGCTCCATGAGCAACTGTTCCTTTTCTTGCTGTAGCTGTGTTTTTTCTTCGTCAAACTTCGCTTGGAGAGCAAGCTTTTCCCGTTCCGTAGCACTACGTTGCTCTACTAGTATCCCTTGTACTTGTGTCAAAGCCTGGGTGGCTTGCGCTATTTCTTCATGTGCTCGTCGGAGGTGAGCTTCGACTGTATCGGCTAAGCGGTGGAGTTGAGTTGGCTCATCTCCCAATTCTAGCTCTTCCGACACAGTGGAGACTATGCGGCTGGATTGGAGGGCTTGTTGTACCCCTCGGAGTTCAGTCTCAATTCTATCATACAACTCCTCTTGCTTTTCTTCTTGTTTCTCTACTATTTCCAACGAAGCATCTTGCAGGGCTTCTACGAGGAAGTCGAAGTCATCGGAGGTGAGGACAGTCTGCATCTTGGTCATGGTGGCCTTTGCTTCTTTCGGGACGAAGGTTTCATAGGCGAACCTTTTCTCTTCTTCAGGGGATCAACCTCGTCTCCTTGCTTCTGTTCGACTTCTTTGTCACCTAAATCTTCGTCATCACCTTCTTGCTCTGGTGAGATGGAGGCATTCTTCACGGATGCACTGTCTAATTCTTTGACCTCTTCAGTTTTCTTTGCCCCACTAGGTCGAGGTGTATCCTGCTCAGTTTCTGGGCTATCGATGTCGGATATCTCCGTAGGGTCTGCTGGAACAAGGAGGTCCGTCGACCAGTCCTTGGTGATCTCCTCCAAGTCCTCCTATGTCAGCTTGTAGTAGGACTGAAGTTGTTGCTTGTGTTCATCAGCACGCACTGTGTTGTAAGTAAAATGTCAATCTGCGTTGAACTTCATCAGAGGCTTGAACCGGTGTAGAGTGTTCAGAGTCATGCGAGGCTTGGACTGTATGGCTACCTTCAGCTGATTGTAGTAGGTATGAAAAACAACATTTGACTGCCATTGTTTATTCATGTCGCTTGAGTACCACAGTGTACTGAACTCCGCGACCAATGGTTCAAAAGGCTCGTTGTCCGGGAAGGTCATACCTTCTGGCATATCCTAGGCAATAAAAGCTATCAGTATCAAAAGTCAGCTGAAATGAAATTCATATCCTTGATCTTGTGCTTCTCTGCAATTGAGTTCCAACTGGTTCACCAGGTACTTCGCCCAGTTCATCTGAAGGCCCTCTGTGCACTTGCCTGTGAGGTTGACTACAAAATCGGTGACTTGGGTGGGTCGGTTCTTTCAGACTAACTTCCCTGCAATCAACTGACAGGTGAGGCGCGCTGCGCCACTCTGGATAGAAGCTACTTTGTAACCTCACGTGCCCTTCTCGACATCGCCATAAGTGTCCTTGATTCACTGTGCTAGAGCACGATTCATGGCTTTTGCAGGGTAAAACTCTTGTGGATCGGGTCCTTGCATACTCAACCCCATGATCCGATTGATCAACGTCGGATCAACTATTATACGACGGTTTAGACACAAATAACCGCCATGCTAACAAGAAAAAAATAACTTGACACATGCATTTACCTACTGGTGTCGTCCGAAGTGAGGAATCTTCATGACATTGAGAAGGGTGGACTGCGTGAGGTTCATAGTCCACGACCGGGGGATTATCTTTGAATTCTTCTCCTTAGTCTGGGTCAGGTACTTATGTGGGGCGAGCATGTTGTAAACTTTGCAATCTCTAAGGTTGAAGTCGCTAAACTTCAACGCCACAATCTTATCTTGGTCTGCTTGAACTATGCGTATCCCCTTCGGGAGGTACACAGTGACTAAGGTGTATTTGAAATCTCTGGGCACGCCGTCTCGATTTACTGCGTCGCTCAGGGGTGGAATATAGGCGGGTAATATGGTCAGGATCAATTTAGCATTCGTTAGATTATCCTTGTGCTTGGTTCTTTGTTCATTAGATGGTCGGGATGGTCCGGCTTTGCGAGTAGTGGATGGAGAGGCTGGCAGTCCTCTCGTCGATGATGCTTGTACACCTGTAGACATCGACATGACTCTTTCAGTCATGAGGTCAATCAAAACTTATTCAACAACTTTCTCTACAACGCTCAATTGGTCCGACATACACACTCGGGGTTAACAATCTCGGGTTCGGGGAATAACTTAGACATTGCAATAAGATAGACAACAAGAGTACAATGATCATTGTATAAAATCGACTTAGTCTGTGGGCTCAAACTCTCAGTTGGCAAAAGTGTTCTTAGTGTATGGCGTGACGAGATAAATAGGTAACTTGGCAATGGGTCGCTTGCAACGGGTATGAAGCCTTCATTAACTCTGTTATGTCCGTTATGGTGCGGTCCCAACAGTTGGATGACGAGTTGTCTAACCATAAATGTCTTTCTGCCCATTCATAGCGTTGGTCTAACGTTTATAATGTCCCTAATGACTATATTGCGTCGCCATGGCGAAGTGCCATGTTTCGTTGTTCTAATATCCTGACGAAGCTCCAATTTTGCAATTTTTTCTTCTGCGAGGTTTCCTCTGGAACCTTCTGCAACTTGTCGATCTTAGCTCGCTTCTTACTCAGCTTTCTAGCCTTCTTCCCAGTGAGCTTCTTCTCGGTATGCCTTTTTCCATTCTGATTCTTATCTTCTTTTGACATAGTGACTTCGCGTTGTTGAGATCCTTTCCTAAGATTCACAGGTGATCCTTCTTCTTTATCTGGAATAGGTACTTCAATCTTAAGTGGTTCTTCTAGTGTTCTTGCAACTTCCACATCTGGGTCTCCAGTGTTAAATGGCTTTGATCTGTTCTTCTATTCTTCAATCGAGTGTGTGATCCTTCTAGTCATGAATTCTTTTAACTCTTGCTTCTTCTGTTCTAAAACTTCCTCTTCTTCTTGCCTTCTGGCCTAATCTCTTTCAATCCAAGGTTTTCCTAGTAGCATGGTAAATGGGGCATTGTTCTCAATAAATTTAATAATCTCAAAATCTTCCTCTGTCGAAGTTCCATTGGCATTCATAGGTATCCGGGTGAGCTTCCCACATAGGTTTATCAACTTTCCTTTGAATATTCCTATTCCTCCTAGTGAAGGAATCATAACAGGCTTCCCTATAGCTTCCCACGTTCTCTCTGTCATAATATTCACCTGTGTTTCCTCATCTAGAACACAGTCAATGTCGAAGTCTCATATTCTTGCTTCAAGGCATTCTTTTTCTTTGAAAATCCCTGATAATCTGACATGTCGGTGATCATTCAGGGTTTTTCTTATCTGTAGCAATACTTTCTCTGATTCTTCCTGGGATTCTGTCATAATCTTAGTTTTTGGATCTGCCTTAGGGTTTTCTTGTCTCATGCTCATTCCTTCAAGCTTAGAAATCATTCTAGGACAATCCAATACTTCATGGTCTATATCTTTACAACAAAGACAACTAGGTCTTTTCCCAGGGCATTCCTTAGAAAGATGTCTCAGTCTTCTGCAATTGTAACAGAGGGTTAATCTTCTCTTTCTTTTAAATGATCCCCAACCTTTCCTGTACTGCACACTAGGATCATGGTATCTAACCTGCAAAAAATTCTTTCTAGGATCCTGCATACACTTATTAGTCCAGACATTCTTTCTATGCATAGGTATAACATATTTTTCACTATTCTTATCAAATCTATTCATATCAAACCTTCTTTCATCTATGAATACCCTAGTTTTCAAGCTAGGACATAATCTATCAAATATACCTAGATCCATGCTTTAGAAACAAAAAATTCCACTTATCTTACTTCTGTAAAGCACAAAGCTTTCAAATCTAGAACTTTTCAATATTCTTACCTTTATCATAGCACAGAGCTTTCAGATCTTACCTCTTTTAATCAATAATTCTCACTTTTACCTTTCTTAAAGCACAAAGCTTCTGAATCTTACCTCTTTTCTTCGGATCAGACTTCTTTTCCTTAGCACAAAACTTGCCAAACTAGTAGAGTACTGCGCACTAGAACAACAGATCTACGCACAGAGCTTTCACAATTTCAGGTCGGATCTTTGCACAAAGCTTCTTCTTCCTTAGATCCCAGCAATCACAGTTTCAGGTCTCGGCAATGGAACCATTTGTTGGCACAGGGGCATACCCAGAGTTCAACGCTACAACAATGCACCAACAAAATCCTAACTATCGACCCTTTCGGCAACACCTGTGAAGCGGATGAAGTCTCACTCGAGGTAGAGGCAGGGGTGGTTGCATGACTCAGGTGTCTGCAACCTTAGTTGGGACACAGATCTGTGATTATGACACTTAATAGAGCACTTAGCACCATTAGTTCATCATTATTCACCTAATATCTACTTCACAGATAAAACAAAGCATCACAACATTCATCATAAGCACAAAGCATAAACAGATCTATCTATCTACACAAAAGCACTTAAAAAATAACACATAAACACATCAGAACATCACACAGAGTAGAATAACACAGTATTTACGTGTTCACTCCCACCCTGGGGCTACGTCCACCAACTCTTCTTCTTTATTAACTTCAATCAGTCATCTACATGCACAGAACCACAACCCTTACTCCGCATAAGACAAAAGATCTGCGCAGCTCGCTGGATCCTCCTTCCTTGCGTTACAACACAAAGCCTTCACAGTCTCTTACAATTACTTGCACTTAGCTCTACAAGTCTCATTCAATATGCACGAAGCCTTACAATTCTTGATCACACAGATCCAACTCTTAGCACTTAGCCAACTTGCACAAATCTTGCGCACTACTTCTTACATTGCCTAGCCTTCTATTTATACATACAAAATAGGCCTAAACATGGGTAAACCCATGGCCCGACATCCCATTCTCGTTACATATTCCCAAATCCCAAAAAATGACCCAAAAAGGGGTCGAGATCCCGCGATCTCTGCTTCGTCTTGTGCTCCGTCTTTGACAGGCTGTCGAAGTCCCAAAATAGGTCAAACTTGACCAAGGATCTCCCAAAACTTGGTCAAGGGCCAACACCACTTTCATCCAACTTTTGGGTTTAGCATGACCTTAGGAAGCTGATCTCGTTACTTATATTTTACTCCTCTGATTGGTTATTGTTCCAGTCCCTATGGAGAGTTTGTTGATGCCTCCTGCATCACAAAGCTTTATCATCAAGTATATGTTGCCTGAGTTATCCATATGTCTCATGCTCTTGTTCAAAGGAAGTCTATAAGCATGTGTCGACCATTTCTAAGAACTCTTGACTTTTCATGTCGTCCATACCCTCAATGTATCTTAGAGTCACATGAAGTTGTAGTCCTACCATGCACCCTGGTCCTACTTTCATTATGGGTAGGTAACCTTGAACCCAACAATTGACATTTCCTCATTCGTCATTGATTGGGGGGTTTCTGTTGTGTTCGACAACAAGAAATATATTCACACATTGGGATTCGTGCAGTGTCTTGGATTTCATTAGCCTTATTGGTGGTTTCCTCACCTTTTTCAACAATTTTCCTTATTGGCTACTATTTAGAAGGTCTCGTTCGTGCACTAATTGCATCCGGTGCATACCGTGGACACACAAGGTCATTGGTTCATGAACATCCTATTCATCCGAGCTCCTCCTAATCATCAAGATATTGCTTTGTACCTCGTGCTGAGTTATGAGAGATGCCCTAATGCTCTCTTTTCAACAGGTTTCCTTCCATTGACTTCAACTCATCTATTATGGAAATGAGACCTAAAGTCCTATGAGTACCTAGAGGCTTGTAGTTCTCCCGCCATCGACAGTTGGGAATACATCAATGTCTCTTGATCGATGGATTATTTAAGTGTTTGACCTCAACACCCTTATTCACACTTGTAGAATGTACTCAGTGCCTTGATACCTACTTTCATCATCGATGGGTTGTCTCACGTTTGTTAACGGTATACCTTAATGTCTGGTAATCAAACAAAGTCTCATTGTGTTCAACCTCAACTCTTCTATTCACATGATGTAGACTTGCACCTTCGACAAATAGTGTAGAAAAAATCCAACTTACGGTAGCGACATTCATCATCTGTTTATGTCTTTCATTGGACCAATACCTATATGACGTCTGTGATCATGGGAGATCAGATTTTACTCCATGGTATACATATATCTTCAGATTGATTTTGAGATTGGATTCCATTGTGCCTTGTTCGTGACTATGACAACCTATGGCATATGTCCACTTTGTATTTCCTATTCATGGCCATGAACAACTATTTGATATAATTCCACATGGATCTACAGTTTAATTCATATTGGTATCCATCTGTAGAAAGTCATTATGGATTGTAATATTCTCATGAGAAACTAGTACTTCCAGCTGAGTCTCCATTACTCCACTTATGGGAATTATAATGTATTATGGCCGTCACAGATACTCCTATGACCTCACACATTAGGGGGCATCTGTAACATTTTTTTTTGCCTCACTCCATGCAACTTACTTGGATGGCCTTTCCATTTCCCTATGAAAACTTGAAGTCCCATTTTGTACCTTCCAGATCCAAAAAGAATATTTTTCCACATATCTGCACCCAATCAGTTATACAACAAGCGTATATGCAAGTTGCTCCACTACAACCCACATACATCTAGTTTGGTGCTCAAAATTAAAAATTATGTCGGGTTTCCATGCCATGTCATGAGATCCATGATCCTTGACCTTCCATATACTGGAAACGCTCTGACTCGGCCCTTCAGTTCCATTTGAATGTTATAAATTGAGCCATATTCAAGGTTTGAGGAGATTGAATAGTTCAACTTTGAGAGCAAAGACACTCTGGAGAAATTTCACTTCATATTGAGTCTGCATCCCTTTGTCCTTGAAAATATGAACTCCTTGTTCAACCCCCAAGCTCTTCCTTCTTTGTGATGGAAAACCTCATAGACTCCTTTATATGAGCTTGCCTTTGGTGGAGGATTAAAGTGGTGGAGGCCTAGCTGGAGGGACTTAGTTTCTCGGTTCCGATATGTGATGTTATAGAAGTTTGTCACCTATGTACTTCTATTGATTATTTTAATAGAAATACTCTTTTCTCACCCAATTGATATCTTGCAAATATTTGAATTATTATTCCATGGGTGTATTTGTCATGTATGTTAATGGATTATGCTAATATATATGCTAACACTATATATTATCACCAAATGCTTGCGTATCTTGGTTGTTGATGACAAGTTGTGGGTATAAAGCTCTGGGTTGCGTGCTCAACAATGGTCTTCATCGAATGTCCAGATGCGGTAAACTCTTTGCCTTGTCTTGTTAGCATTTCTTTTATATAACATACTTGGGATTAGAGTTGATTTCCGTGTGTCATTCTGTCTGTTGTGGTTTTTTTTTTTTTTGACAGAAACAATTATAGATTATATTAATGGGGTGGACTAGCCACAGATTCGATTACAAAATGGCCTCGAATTTCTTCAGGCCTGTCTTTCTGAACCATTCTACTTCTATAGCTATAGACTTAAGAACTGACTTAGTTCCTGTACACCTTCTAAAAGAACTGGATTAAATTTAAGTGCCGAAACTCCAGTTACTATTTCAGCATATGTCTCATCACTGTTTCAGCATATGACCCAGCACTGTTTCAGCATTTGTTACAGCGGTGTTTCAGCATATGTTCCAGCCCTATTTCAGCATATGTTCCAGCACTGTGTTTCAGCATATGTTACAACACTGTTTCAGCATATGTTCCAGCACTGTTTCAGCATAAGTTCCAGCATTGTGTTTCAGCATATGTTCCAGCACTTTGTTTCAGCATATGTTACAGCACTGTGTTTCAGCATCTGTTACAGCACTGTTTCAGCAAATGTTCAAACACCGTTTCAGCATATGTTCCAGCACTGTGTTTCAGCATATGTTACAACACTGTTTCAGCGTATGTTCCAGCACCGTTTCTGCATATGTTCCAGCACTGTTTCAACATATGTTCCAGCACTGTGTGTTGAGGGGAAGAGGTCGCCCTTTATTTCTTCTTCACGCGCTCTCATCATTTCACTTATATTTACAGAATTTGTGGGGAAGAGCCGCGTGGTTCTCTTGTCTCCCCCATATCTGAAGCACTCTTCCTCATGGTACTGAGGCAGCTCCTTCAATCAATTGAAACCTCTGTCACGTACTGATCTTACAGAATCGCCTGATTCCCAGTCTGCTGTCAGAGCTTGCATTTGAGCAAATGAGAGAGCACGGGTTTGGGTTCAAGGGAGCTCCACGCTTTCTGTCATTTCATTGACTGTCAGTACCCCCGCCTCCAGCAATGCTCCTCTATTGGCTTCCTTGTTAGCCTTCCCATTGAGATCCCTTAATACATGATAAAGTTTATAGGAGATAAAATTCCTTAGAAGGAGGCGAATTTTGTCAAGGAGGTTATTTAGCATAATGTTTTGGGTCTTGGAGTGGTTGATCATGGCCTGTATAATTATTCTGGAGTCACCGATTATTGTCAAATCCTGAATTCTGAGTTTGATTGCTTGATGTAGGCCTTGCCAGAGAGCCAGGGCCTCAGCTCTGCTGTTGGACTCTATTCCTAGGCCTATAGCAAAGCGCGTTGCTGTAGCCTCTGTGAGATTTTCAATTATGCCCCCTCCCCCAGCCTAGCCTGGGTTTCCCTTCGAGGCCCCATCAAAGAAGAGAATAGACGTTGTTATTTCGCTTTTCCAACTGGAAAAATCCCTCTCACTCTTCCTAATCTCCCAGCCTTCTTTGATTGAATCACTTGCTTTTCGGGCATCGAGACCTTGTATCTTGAACTGGCTTAGCCAACATTCCTCTGCGTCGTCCAGCTTATGAATCTTGATTATAGAGCAAAGGTAAGGAGCAGATTCACCCAAGAGGGCTTGAATTTTAGTGACTACTATGGCTGCACTCCTTTGGGTTTCTCTGAAAATTCTGTGGTTCCTTTCTAGCCAAAGGTTCCACAGAATAAACTTTGGAAGCATTCCCCACATCAAGAAAGATTGGTTTCTCCCCTTGACAGCGAAAGGGTAAAAGGAGTCCCAGTGGAGAAGAAGGCTTATTAAATCAGGGGGAAAATTGAGTGCAAATTGGGGGCCTGTTGCCTTCATCCAGACTTCTTTTGAATAACTGCAGTTTAAAAGAAGATGGTCTGTGGTCTCTTCCACATGAAGGCATAGGGGACACCTGAAGGGTCCTTCCCAGCCACGTCTTCTGGGGTTCTCCCCTGTTTGGATACTCTTATGCGCCAAGGTCCAAATGAAGAAGTCGATTTTTGGTAGAGAGTTGGGCTGCCAGATTGCTTTCCAGAGTGTCGGATTAGGCATAGCAGTGGGGACGCTGTTGAAAAGTTGATAGCCTTCTGTCGTGGTGTAAGCCATTGCATTCCTTCCCCATCCTCTTTCATCTTTGCCTTTCTTTTTTAGGGAGGGCTTCCCTTGAAGACATCTCTTGAGGGCACACTAGTGTCGGTCTAGAGCAGCTGGTCTATTTGGCACTTCCCACCCTTGCCAGGATTGAAGTCTGTCCCCCCCCCAAACTGAGATGTCGGAAAGCATTACAATATTTTGACTGTCCATCCATTTTTTGAGACAAAGTAGGTCCTATCGATGCTCTAGA
>JASDQU010242652.1:103640-114075 GCA_032191745.1 Picea mariana
GAAATCACATGCACAACATATTCAAAGCAAATGCATAACCAGAAAACAAACATTCAAGAGCACATTAACCACATACACAGAGAAACAACACCAGACATGAATTTGAATCAAAGACTCTCTTCTATTAACTCAAATCTGTACATAGGTGTTCTTCATACAATTCTCTGCTTGCTCTTCTCTCTTCTGAATGCCTCTGAATTATATGAATAATGATACAATGTACAAAGGAGGGTGTCTATATCCGTTTTCCCTCTCGAACTCTAAACTGTCTAATCTGGAAATAAAATCCTATCTACCTGCATTAACTAAAGTAAATGCCATCTATCTAATTCAAACAAGAGCGTATGGCTCGAGGTCTGATACAACATACAAAAGGCGCTCCTTCATAAAGGATCATTTAAGACTTGCGCTACAATCCCAAAGCATTTTCAAAAGTTTGGGTTTGTTTNGGCTCGCTTGCTGAGTTGGCGATGCTCCTGCATCAATAAAGCTATGCAAACAAGACTCATAATTAAACCAGAAAAGAATGGTCCCAATAATATCATCTAATGTATTTTTTTTATTATTATTTTCAAAATATGGAAAAGAAATGCATACAAGACAAGTGGTTTGCCTTAAAAAATTTCTAACAATGACATTTAAAAAATTAAATATTTTTAAAGTGGAGACACAAATTTAGTTTTAAAAAATTAGTTATTTCATTTGTTTGACAAGTGGAGACAAAAAATTAATTTCAAAAATTATTCACTAATGTAGTTTATTCTATTTGTACACAAGCATGGAATGAGGAAGCGGTCGGTCAGAATCGTGATACATAAGCATGACTATAAATGTGAACACGTAAGTCCGTCAACCCGCTCACCGTGTCACATCTATTGTATTCTACTATATTTTTATACGTGCATTTCATTTCCTTTGGTCCAATAGCTTAATATATATAGTTAATGTAATTTATTCTATTTGTACACAAGCATGGAATGAAGAAGTGGTTGGTTGGACTCGTGATACATAAGCATCACTATAAATGTGAACCCATGAGTTCGCCAACCTGCTAGTCTGCCAACCCGCTCACCCTGTCACATCTATTTTATTCTACTATATTTTTATACATGCATTTCATCAACCCGAGACTCTGCCAACCTGCTCACCATGTCACATCTATTTTATTCTACTATATTTTTATACGTGCATTTCATTTCCTTTGGTGCAATAGCTTAATATGTATAGTTTTATGTGTATTTATCATCTTCATGGTGTATAATCTTAGTGTTTCAAAAATTTAATAGTTTCAAGTGTTGGTGTTTCATAAATTATTTCAAAATTTTTAAAAGTTTTTTAGGTGTTGTTTCAATAATTATTTCATAAATTCAGAATTTTTTTCAAGGTGGATAATCTTGGTGTCTCGGAAATTTAGAATTTTTTCATGGTGTATAAACTTAGTGTTTCCGTGTATAATCATGGTGCCTAAAAAATTTAGAAAATTTTCATGGTGTATATTCTTAGTGTTTCAAAAATTTAAAAGTTTCATTTAGACATTCTATCAAAACAAAAGCAAAATTTACATTTAAAAATATTAAAAATAACATTGAATAAAATTTAAATAATTGTTTATATTATTCTTTAAGTAAAAAATGTTATAACATTATATAAATTACTATAAATCTTGGTAAAATGTTACAATATTCTATAAATTACTAAATCTCATGTTGTAGTCGGTCGGACTCGTGATACATAAGCATGACTATAAACTCGTGATACATAAGCATGACTATAAATGTGAGCCCGTGAGTCCACCAACCCGCGCACCGTGTCACATCTATTTTATTCTACTATATTTTTATACATGCATTTCATTTCCTTTGGTGAAATAGCATAATATATATTGTTTTATGTGTATTTATCATCTTATAAAGGCAGGAGTGGAACTTATCAAAAGCATGCCATGTTAAAACAGTAGTTTGATTATCTTCAAAAGATGATAAAGTTATGCAAATAAGACTCATAAAAAAGAATGGTCCCAATAATATAATCTAATCTATTTTTTTATGATTATTTTCAAAATATAGAAAAGAAATGCATACAAGACAAATTGTTAGCCTTAAAAAAGTTCTAACAATAACATTTAAAAAAATAAATATTTTTAAAGTGGAGACACAAATATAGTTTTAAAAATTGAGTTATTTCATTTGTTTGACAAGTGGAGACAAAAATTTAATTTCAAAAATTATTCACTAATGTAATTTATTCTATTTGTACACAATCATGGAATAAGGAAGTGGTCTGTGGGACTCATGATACATAATCATGACTATAAATGTGAACCCGTGATTCCATCAACCCGCTCACCGTGTCACATCTATTTTATTCTACTATATTTTTATGCGTGCATTTCATTTCCTTTGGTGCAATAGCTTAATATATATAGTTAATGTAATTTATTATATTTGTACATAAGCATGGAATGAGGAAGCGGTCATTCGGACTCGTGATACATAAGCATGACAATAAATGTGAACCTATGAGTCTACCAACCCGCGAGTACGCCAACCCGCTCACCGTGTTACATCTATTTTATTCTACTATATTTTTATACCTGCATTTCATTTCCTTTGGTGCAATAGCTTAATATATATAGTTTTATGTGTAATTATCATGTCTAAAGGTAGGGGTGGAACTTATCAAAAGCATGCCATGTTAAAATAATAGTTTGATTATCTTCAAAAGATGATAAAGCTAGTGGGGGGGAATTAATAGAGAAAATATATAAATTTAGATTTATATTTATTATGAGAGTTTAACAAAACATTATTACATATTAATAATAAATATGATATTTAATATCAATATGGACCTTAATAGGCTCTCGTATATGTTGGACCAGTCTAGTTGTTACTTAGTGTGTGTTGCTCTAAACATGAAGTTTGCTCTGCAAGATTGATTTTTTATAATTGTAAAGAAAGAGTTTGTTAAATGGAGAGAGGAATACTAAGCAAAAAAGAAAATCATTGTAATTTTATAATTGTCTTAGTGTATTCATAAATAAAAATGAAAAATAAAAATAAATATGAAAAATTAATTGAATAAAATTCAACAAAACATTCTCACATATTAATAATGAATATGATATTTAATATTAATATTATATGATAGATATCATTAATTTTACTTTATAGTTTATTTATTAATATTAATATAAAATAGTATATACAAATATATATCCATTTTAACTCTTGAGTCAAGAAGGATCAATTTTTAGGTACAAACCTTTATTCAAGTTTTGTATTATAAAGGAGGTTTATACCTTGAAAGATTTCATCCTTCCCCACACTTGAAAAATCCCCCATTAAAATGCATTTAGACATTCTATCAAAACAAAATCAAAATTCCAAATTTATATTTAAAAACATTAAAAATAAAATTGAATAAAATTTAAATAATTGTTTATACTATTCTTTAAGTAAAAAGTGTTATAGCATTATATACATTACTATAAATCTTGGTAAAATGTTATAATATTCTATAAATTACTAAATCTCATGTTGCGGTCGGTTGGACTCGTGATACATAAGCATGACTATAAATGTGAACCCCGTAAGTCCCGCTCACCTCGTCACATCTATTTAATTCTACTATATTTTTATATGTGCATTTCATTTCCTTTGGTGCAATAGCTTAATGCATATAGTTTTATGTGTATTTATCATCTTATAAAGGTAGGGGTGGAACTTTTCAAAAGCATGCCATGTTAATATTTTGATTATTTTCAAAAGATGATAAAGTTATGCAAACAAGACTCATAATTAAACCAGAAAAGAATGGTGTCAATAATATCATCTAATCTATTTTTTTGATGATTATTTTCAAAATATGGAAAAGAAATGCATACAAGACAAATGGTTAGCCTTAAAAAAGTTCTAACAATGACATTTAAAAAATTAAATATTTTTAAAGTGGAGACACAAATTTAGTTTTAAAAAATTAGTTATTTCATTTGTTTGACAAGTGGAGACAATTATTCACTAATGTAATTTATTTTATTTGTACACAAGCATGGAATGAGGAAGCGGTCAGTCGGACTAGTGATACATAATCATGACTATAAATGTGAACCCATGAGTCCGCCAACCCGCTCACCATGTCACATCTATTTTATTCTACTATATGTTTATGCGTGCATTTCATTTCCTTTGGTGCAATAGATTAATATATATAGTTAATGTAATTTATTTTATTTGTTCACAAGCATGGAATGAGGAAGTGGTCGTTCGAACTCATGATACATAAGCATGATTATAAATGTGAACCTGTGAGTCCACCAACCCGCTCACCGTGTCACATCTATTTTATTCTACTATGTTTTTATACGTGCATTTCATTTCCTTTGGTGCAATAGCTTAATATATATAGTTTTATGTGTATTTACCATCTTATAAAGGTAGGGGTGGAACTTATCAAAAGCGTGCCATGTTAAAATAACAGTTTGATTATCTTCAAAAGATGATAAAGCTAGTGGGGAGAATTAATAGAGAAAATATATAAATTTAGATTTATATTTATTATCAAAGTTTAACAAAACATTATTACATATTAATAATAAATATGATATTTAATATCAATATGGACCTACATGAAGTTTGCTCTACAAGATTGATTTTCTATAATTGTAAAGAAAGAGTTTGATAAATGGAGAGAGGAATACTAAGCAAAAAATAAAATCATAGTAATTTTGTAATTGTCTTAGTGTATTCATAAATAAAAATGAAAAATAAAAAATAAAAATAAATATGAATAATTAATTGAATAAAATTTAACAAAACATTATCACATATTTATAATGAATATGATATTTGATATTAATATTATATGATAGATATCATTAATTTTACTTTATAGTTTAATTATTAATATTAATATAAAATAGTATATACAAGTATATATCCATTTTAACTCTAGAGTCAAGAAGGATCAATTTCTAGGTACAAACCTTTATTCAAGTTTTGTATTATAAAGGAAGTTTATACCTTGAAAGATTTGATCCCTCTCCACACTTGAAAAATCCCCCATTAAAATGTATTTAGACATTCTATAAAAATTCCAAATTTACATTTAAAAACATTAAAAATAACATTGAATAAAATCTAAATAATTGTTTATACTATTCTTTAAGTAAAAAGTGTTTTTTTTTTACAGAAACGGTTATAGATTATATTAATGGGGTGGACTAGCCACAGATTCGATTACAAAATGGCCTCAAATTTCTTCGGGCCTGTCTTTCTTAACCATTCTACTTCTAAAGCTATAGACTTGTGAACTGAACTAGTTCCTGTACGCCTTCTAAAAGGACTGGATTAAATTTAAATGCCGAAACTCCAGTCATTGTTTCAGCATATGTCTCAGCATTGTTTCAGCATATGTCTCAGCATTGTTTCAACATTTGTTACATCGGTGTTTCAGCATATGTTCCAGCACTGTTTCAGCATATGTTCCAGCACTATGTTTCAACATATGTTACAGCACTGTTTCAGCATATGTTCCAGCACTGTTTTAGCATATGTTCCAGCACTGTGTTTCAGCATATGTTCCAGCACTGTGTTTCAGCATATGTTACAACACTGTTGCAGCATATGTTCCATCACTGTTTCAGCATATGTTCCAGCACTGTGTTTCAACATATGTTACAGCACTGTTTCAACATCTATTCCAGCACTGTTTCAGCATATGTTCCAGCACTGTTTCAGCATTTGTTCCAGCACTTGGGTTCAAGGGAGCTCCACGCTTTCTGTCATTTCATTGATTGTCAATACCCCCGTCTCCAGCAACGTGCCTCTATTGGCTTCCTTGTCAGCCTCCCCATTGAGATCCCTTAATACATGATAAAGTTTATAGGAGTTAAAATTCCTTAGAAGGAGGCAAATTTTGTCAAGGAGGTTATTTAGCATAATGTTTTGGGTCTTGGAGTGGTTGATCATGGTCTATATAATTATTCTGGAGTCACCGATTATTGTCAAATCCTAGATTCTGAGTTTGAATGCCTGATGTAGGCCTTGCCAGAGAGCCAGGGCCTCAGCTCTGTTGTTGGACTCTATTTCTAGGCCTATAGAAAAGCGCGTCACTGTAGCCTCTGTGAGATTTTCAATTATGCCCCCTCCCCCAGCCTAGCCTGGGTTTCCCTTTGAGGCCCCATCAAAGAATAGAATAGGTTTTTTTATTTTGCTTTTCCAACTGGAAAAATCCCTCTCACTCTTCCTAATCTCCCAGCCTTCTTTGATTAGATCACTTGCTTTTCGGGCATCGAGACCTTGTATCTTGAACTAGCTTAGCCAACAATCCTCTGCGTCATCCAGCTTATGAATCTTGATTGTAGAGCAAAGGTAAGGAGCAGATTCACCCAAGAGGGCTTGAATTTTAGTGACTACTATGGCTGCACTCCTTTGGGTTTCTCTGAAAATTATGTGGTTCCTTTCTAGCCAAAGGTTCCACAGGATAAACTTTGGAAGCATTCCCCACATCAAGAAAGCTTGGTTTCTCCCCTTGACAGCGAGAGGGTAAAAGGAGTCCCAGAGGAGAAGGAGGCTTATTAAATCAGAGGGAAATTTGAGTGCAAATTGGGGGCCTGTTGCCTTCATCCAGACTTCTTTTGAATAACTGCAGTTTAAAAGAAGATGGTCTGTGGTCTCTTCTGCATGAAGGCATAGGGGACACCTGAAGGGTCCTTCCCAGCCACGTCTTCTGAGGTTCTCCCCTGTTTGGATACTCTTATGCGCCAAGTTCCAAATGAAGAAGTCGATTTTTGGTAGAGAGTTGGGCTGCCAGATTGCTTTCCAGAGTGTCGGATTAAGCATAGCAGTGGGGACGCTGTTGAAAAGTTGATAGCCTTCTGCCGTGGTGTAAGCCCTTGCATTCCTTCCCCATCCTCTTTCATCTTTGCCTTTCTTTTTTAGGGGGGCCTTCCCTTGAAGACATCTCTTGAGGGCACACCAGTGACGGTCTAGAGCAGCTAGTCTGTTTGGCACTTCCCACCCTTGCCAGGATTGAAGTCTGTCTTCCCCCCAGATTGAGATGTCGAAAAGTGTTACAATATTTTGACTGTCCATCCAGTTTTTGAGACAAAGTAGGTCTTGTCGATGCTCTAGAGGTGGGTCTCCCATTATTGAGTCTGTCCAGATTCTGATTTTCTTACCGTTTTTTGGCACCCAAGTTAAGTGAGGGCTGAAGAGTGGAAGCGCCTTTTTGCAGAGCGCAAAGATAGGGGAGATTTTCGTTTCTTTGCAAGGGAACTCTAAGCTTCTGTCTCGAGGCCCTCGAAAGTATTTCCTCCAAAGCGCGAGTTTACTCCAAGAAGGTTTTCCAGTGACCATCTTCCAGAGCAGCTTTGCGCTCAAGGCCAGATTTTGAATTCTTGTTTTTTTAAAGTTGAGTCCCCCTTCCAGGAAGGGCTTTGAAGTTTTTTTCCAGCTAATCAAGTGCAACTTCCTTCTTTCCTGCCTGCCTCCTTCCCACAGGAAGCGTCTTTTAAAATCTTCGATTTTTTGGATGACTGTGGCCGTGGCTAACAATAGCGAGCTCTGGAAGATAGGGATACTAGACACCACAGCCTTTATCATAACTACCTTCCCTGCTAAATTTAACCAATTCGCCCCCCATGTGGAGAATTTATTCTTGAGTTTTTCTACAATATGATTCTAGTGAGAAGTCCTAGGGGCCGATTTAAAGATAGGGATTCCTAGGTATTTAAAGGCCTCCCAGTTTGTGTGCCCCTCCATCCCTAGAACTCTTTTTATTCCCAGCATTTCATTTGGAGTGATATTCCATCCATAGATGTTACTCTTGGCCTGACTGATTTCACTTCCGGAGGCTGCTGCATAGGCATCCAGTTCTTCCTTAAACTTTTTTGCTATTATCGGACTTGCTCCTCCCAACAACAGCGTATCATCCACGAATTGTGCATGGTTTATATCTTTCACCCCTTGCACTATTCTTAAACCCCAGAGATTTTTGTGAACTTGGGAGTTTCCCAGCTGGTAGCTTAGGACAGATGCTTGAATTGCATAGAGAAGGGGTGAGAGGGGGCAACCTTGTCTTAAGCNGTTTCTTTGCAAGGGAACTCTAAGCTTCTGTCCCGAGGCCCTCGAAAGTATTTCCTCCAAAGCGCGAGTTTACTCCAAGAAGGTTTTCCAGTGACCATCTTCCAGAGCAGCTTTGCGCAAGGCCAGATTTTGAATTCTTGTTTTTTTAAAGTTGAGTACCCCTTCCAGGAAGGGCTTTGAATTTTTTTCCCAGCTAATCAAGTGCAACTTCCTTCTTGCCTGCCTGCCTCCTTCCCACAGGAAGCGTCTTTGAAAAGCTTCGATTTTTTGGATGACTGTGGCCGGGGCTAACAATAGCGAGCTCTGGAAGATAGGGATACTAGACACCACAACCTTTATCATAATTGCCTTCCCTGCTAAATTTAACCAATTCGCCCCCCATGTGGAGAATTTATTCTTGAGTTTTTCTACAATATGGTTCCAGTGAGAAGTCCTAGGGGCAGATTTAAAGATAGGGATTCCTAGGTATTTAAAGGCCTCCCAGTTTGTGTGCCCCTCCATCCCTAGAACTCTTATTATTCCCAGCATTTCATTTGGAGTGATATTCCATCCATAGATGTTACTCTTGGCCTGACTGATTTCACTGCCGGAGGCTGTTGCATAGGCATCCAGTTCTTCCTTAAACTTTTTTTCTATTATCGGACTTGCTCCTCCCAACAGCAGCGTATCATCCGCGAATTGTGCATGGTTTATATCTTTCACCCCTTGCACTATTCTTAAACCCTGGAGATTTTTGTGAACTTGGGAGTTTCCCAGCTGGTAGCTTAAGACAGATGCTTGAATTGCATAGAGAAGGGGCGAGAGGGGGCAACCTTGTCTTAAGCCCCTGGAGGCTTTGAAGAAGTTTGTTACCTTTCCATTCACCAACGGGACTATCCATGGTGAACCGATGCAGGATTTTATCCACTTTACAAATTTCGAGTCAAACCCAAACTTCCTCATGACTTCAAATAGGAATTCATGTCTGACTCTATCAAATGCATTAGCGAGGTCTAGTTTAATAACCATACCTTTTTCTTTCCTTCGGACACTGGAGTGGATAGCCTCTTGAACCAGGATGATGTTATCGACAATATGTCTTCCTTTGAGAAAGCCGCCTTGGTTTTCAGGAACGATGAGAGGGAGGAGTGCCTTGAGTCGATTGGCTATAACTTTGGCGAGGATTTTATAACTTGTGTTGCATAGGGAGATTGGTCTGAATCGGTTGAAGGAAAGCGCTTCTTTTTCTTTCAGGATGAGTGCCAGGAAGGATGAATTGGTGCTTCCTCCTAGCTTGCTGCTTTGCTGCAATTTCTTGATCATTTTGGTTAAATGCTTATTGATTATATTCCAGCACTGCTGATAGAATCTGGTAGTGAATCCATCCGGTCCCAGGGCCTTGTCTGGGTTCATTTGATCGAGGGCCTCCTTTATCTCTTGCTGCATTACCTTCCTAGTCAACTTGTTGTTGGTGTCCTCATTTATTAACCTTGAGATAACAGTGAGAGGGTACCTCTGCTGGTTCGTTTCTGTTCCTTTTGGTTCTGTGTAGAGCGTCTCAAATGCTTTGTAGGCTGCTTGTTTTACGCCCTCTGGATCTGCAATTGTTTTATTCTGGACTTGAACTTCTGTCACTGCCTTGTATTGTTTCCTTGCTTCCGCTTGTTTGTGAAAGTAGCCTGTGTTCCTGTCTCCTTCTTTCAGCCATAAGCTTCTTGATTTTTGCCTCCAATAGTCTTCCTCCGCTCTGCAGGCTTTGTGCCATTGCCTTTGAAGGCTGTCCTCCTGTTGCAAGGTTTTAGGAGTGACCTCCTGTTGTTCCATCTCCAGCTGGTGGGCCTCGAGCTAGGCTTGGGCTTCTAGCCGCACTACTATTGGGCTTGGTTGGTTCTTTACCCAAAGCTTGAGAGCTCTTTTTAATCTTCTGATTTTTTCCTCCCATACATAAAAGGCTGAGCCTTGAACAACGCTGGCCCAAGTTTTAGTAACTAGGTCCAGGAAGTCTTTGTCTTGTATCTAATTTAGGCTGAATCTGAAAGGGATGGGCCCTCTGACTTGATCTTTTTTAATCTCTAGTCGAATCGGTTTGTGATCAGAGACACTGTGGGGCAGAATTTCTGCTTTTTCTTCGAGTCCTAGCAGCAGGAGGGAGCTTTGTACTAGGAATCTGTTGAGTCTGGCTGCTATGTGCCTAGGACCGATCCTCTTATTGGTCCACGTGTAAAGTCCCTTGACTGGTTTTATGTCAAGGAGATCCCAGGTTGAGGCTAAGTCCTCTACCCATTCTCTAGCCGGGTCTCTCACTATTAAACCCCCTCTCTTTTCTTCCTGAGCTAAAGTTACATTTAGATCCCCACCAAGGATGATAT
>JASDQU010242652.1:119142-134558 GCA_032191745.1 Picea mariana
CAACTTCCCAGAAATACCAGGATGGATTATCAACTTCCCAGACCAGCAGCTTATAATGGCTATGAGTCGACGTATAGGACTATAAGACAACTCCATTGGTATGAACTTGCAGAGATAGCCAGTATGCCAAGGGCAGTCATATAGTGAAGGTTATCCTAATGAAGGCCCGTTTTTTTTTTTTTCTCAAAATGGGAAATACCTGGGAAAAACAACAAATTTAAGTTCTTTCACCTTGCCAATGGGGTTGTGGTTCAGCCTTGAAGACAGTGGCGTGCCAGGCAGGTTCAATTCCCATGGAGGCACGAATAAGTGGTAAGGGCCGGCGCAAGTCTTGGGTCATTTTGATGAAAGAGAACACCCCTGTCACGGCATTTTAGTCCAAAGAAAGTGCTTGTGATTAATGGTTCGCCTTTCTAAGCTAACCTGACCTGTGAAAACGGACTACTTGTGGTACCTGCCATATTCAGATGGTGAAGTTTAAACAAAGTATTATCAATAAACATAAAGATATAAAAAATTGTCATGGTGGCTTGCCAATCAGTGAAAGAGTATAGCTAATATAATCCCCACTGGGGTTCAAGTACTACCAACTGAGATGCTAGTGCCTGTGCTCGGGCTTGTGCATGCACACCAGCACACGCAATACCAATTGGGTTCAGTTGCAAGTCCTTGGCAACTTTGGCGAAACAGAAAACCGCCGCTAGCAGCTGGTTAGCCGGATAGCCGAATTGAACGGTGCTAATACCAATTGGGATCAGTTGCAAGTCCTTGGCAACTTTGGCGGAATAGAAAACCGCCACTAGCAGCTGGTTAGCCAGATAACTGAATTGAACGGTGCTAATGCTAAATCTGGGCAYGTTAACCTCGTCATCCATAAGAGGAAGCTAGTTAAAAAAAAAAAGAAAWAAAACTCTCATCTGCTCAATGCCCATAATGCCCATATGGAAAAGGGAATCCCAGMGTCTAACTGATTCCCGAAAGGTTCTCCATACCTGGGTATAATATCCAATAAATCCTGAAACCTATATTGGGTATTCACAATGAGGTTCATTTTGCATTAAGGGCCCTCTAACGAAAGACCAAACCCCTTTGTCAATTATTCGGAAAATGCCAGAGGATATTAGCACATTGAAGCTTTCATGTTAGCTGATGCCCTGCAAAAATACCCAAACTATGGAACTCGTGCAAAATTCTAGTGGGCGAACTAAATTCATAGAACCAAGTCTGATTTAAAGCAGAGGATAAGGCCTCTTGGTGAATTACTATCCGTATAAAAACATAAAGAATGAGCAATGATAAAAGTAAAGAAGTTCAAAGCGATCATGAATGAGGTGGTATTCTCACCTAAGCGTAAACGGAGGAATTGCTGACAATGCCGAGTGTTGTTTTTGAGACCCTTCGGAACCAACCTCGCCCGGCCCAGTTCATCATCTCCAAAACCGATTTATATGTTTTATATGAACAGGGACCCCATATCTCTATGTGGGGATTTCGTTCTACATTACTGCTTATTACAAGACGTGTAAGGAAATGGCTGTAAGAGTTTTATTCACAGTGAGGTTTTGATAGGGTTTAATGTTTGGGGTTTTGAAAGGGGTAATAAATATGAGCTCTGGTTGGATTTTGTGTTTGCAGTTTTGTGCAAGGGTATAGTATTTTTGGTTGGCTTATGATCTTTGTGATGGATTGATTCCGTGCTTCACGGACTTATGTATTTTGGGACGGAAGCATGCACAAAGAAGATGATGGAGGCCAGCTTAAGAGAGTATCAATTTTGTTAGAGCAAACGAAAATAGTTGGAAGGTAAGTGAGTTACATGATTTGCGTAAAAAGATTGAAGCAACCTCAATTTTGGGCTTTGGAATAATTTTACAAACAAATTAATATAGAGGAGATGTTGAGGGTTAGTGTGATGAGGTTTACAAACAAAAATTAATATAGAGGAGATGTTGAGGGTTAGTGTGATGAGGTTTTATGTGATTTTTTAAATTAATAAAAAATATAAAATTAATTTAATTAAAAATAATAATAAATTAAATTAGTTTATTTAAAAAATAACAATAATAAATTAAATTAAATAATAAAAATGAAAATGTATATTTTTGATGAATAGATTTCATTTTAATATAAATTTATATTTATTTACATTCTTTTAAAAGTATAATAAATATATACTTGTATATCTATTATCTTATTTAAAGTTTTGAGTATTCATATGCATTTATTCAATTTATTCAATTATTTAATTAAAAAGTTAAAATTATTTAATTTAATTAATTTAATATGTTTTCATGTATTTTCTGATTCACAATAAATTAGATATTTAATATATAGAATTTTTTTAGGAATTATGTTATATTCAATAAATTAGATATTTAATATATAAATTCTTTTTTAGGAATTGTGTTATATCCAATAAATTAGATATTTAATATATAGTTTTTTTAGAAAATATATTATTAGTTAATATAAGTGTTACCCTTTTCCTTAGAATAAAATTTTTCCCATATAATATATATCTATAACCCTTTCATTGAATTCACACTAAACTTCATATTTAGTACATGACACCTATAACCTTCTCATTGAATTCACACTACATGACACATTTTTTTGAGGTACTCATGAATTAGTTATAATGATCACCCATTTTCCTTGAATATACAATTCAACCATACACACATGTATTTTGAAATTGACTTCCTTGAGTTCACACTAACTTATGTGAATACTTTTTTGAAAGGTATTTTGTGAATTAACCTAAACAATTGCAACTTTTTCCTGATTATAAAATTCACTTATTAGTAAACCAAGTGGAATTGTTTAATATTCCACATGTTGCCCAATGACATTTTCATGTTTTTACTTATTTTTTCCTTCACATCTAAATTATGTATCAACTATAAAATAACTTTAACTAAAATATTGGGCCTACCCAATTCTACAAGCCATTTGTAATGTTTTAGCAAGTTTATTACCATAGATATAAAATGTAGCACATGTTTCTCATGCATACATCTAGATATGTATTTATATTGTTATACACAAAGGGTTACCCAACCAAATTCTACAAGCCATTTGTAATGTTTTAGCAAGTTTATAACCATAGATCTAAAAGGTAGCACATGTTTCTCACGCATACATCTAGATATGTATTTATATTGTTATACACAAAGGGTTACCCAACCAAATTGTATATAGTAGAGAGTAATGTTAGACACAACTTATGGATTATGAACATATTGTTTATCAATGTAGAGTCTATTTTGAACATAGACATGTGGTAGCCTCATGTTTAAAGGAAAACTTCATAGATTATTTAGGGGTAAAAAAGGTAGCCCTCCTACTGGAAATATTTGAAGATGGAGCACCATTGGGTGAAACATAGCAAGACTTCAAAGGAACCTACACTAGTAGTTTTGACAACTATTATTGTCATATCTCCAAAGGGTGTGAGAAAGACATTGATACAATGATGATTCCAAAGGCAACTCTCATCCCATTGGTCTCATTGTAGGAAGACTCTTATGGGAAGTGGGAGAATAGGCATGAATCATATTCTTTAGATCAAAAAAGTGATCCTATTCATGTGGCTCCATGGAACACAACAATTGTTAATGATAGACATTCCAATAATTCCCAATTAGAATGTTGGTTGGACCAAATCCAAGAGAAAGCAAGGAGAAAATGGTATAAGTGGGGGACTATGTAAGGTACCAAATGTATTATGCAGCAGAAACAAAATTATGTAATGAATACCAAAAGAAACAACAAATATAGAGAATGATAACACCAAAAATGATACCTTTATTTATAGAAAGCCAAGTTCACTTGCCTCTTCGAGGGGGCAACCTCCAGTAGAGCGGAGCTCAATTACAAAAGAATTCTCCAAACAAAACTTTCCTCAATCTTCTACCCCTATTTATACTATTTCTATCTTATAGAGAACATTCTAGAGAAAGATTTTTCTAGACGCAGAAACTTCTATTAAATCTTCTTACATTAGATGTGTTCACATTATTGCATAGACCTTATTTACCAATGTCGACCATTATTATATAGAAAACATATTATTCTACCTACATAAGGGGTTAGGGGAGTTAGGTCCCTAACATGCCCTCCCCCTTGAAAAACAATATTGTCCTTAATGCTTGAGATGGGGAAATTGTTGCAGAATGGTGGTTGGCTCCCATATGGAATCTTTAGGTGGTGTATCCTTCCACTGGACTAGAAATTCCTTGATGGTGTGTTGACGGAGATGACACTCGCAATAGTCCAAGACTGCTTGGGCTTGCAACCAAATGGAGTCTTCTTCATCCAATTTAGGGAGACTAGTTTGAGTCTGGCACTTAGTTCCAATCACTTTATTTAAGAAAGCAAAATGAAAAATATAATGGAGCTTAGAGTGACTGGGGAGAGCTAACATGTAGGCCACAGGCCCCACGTGCTTGAGAATGGTATAAGGGCCATAAAATTTGGGATCAAGTATATGACAGTGTTCGGCTTTGAGTGAAGTTTGCTTGTAAGGTTGCAGACGAAGAAACACCTAGTCCCCTTCGGCAAATTGATGTTCTGAATGACCATGATCTGTTTGTTGCTTCATGTGATTCTAATCCATGACCAAATTTTCTTTGAGGGTACGGAGAATGACAGCTCAGACTATAAGTGTGTTTTTGACGTCCTGAACCTTGGATACACCTGGCAAGTAGGAGAGGCCAGAAGGTGCCTTTTCACCATAGACCACTTCAAAGGGAATCATGTGAGTGGCAGCATGGTAAGATGTGTTGTACCACCATTCAACTAAGGGTAACCACTTAGCACATTGAGTTTGTCTGTCAGATGCAAAACACCTCAAATATGTTTGTAAGCACTTGTTGACAGCTTCAGTTTGTCCATCAGTATGGGGATGATAGGTTGTGCTAAGATGCAATTGGGTTCCCTGGAGCTTCAACAATTCATGCCAAAAGTTATTAGTGAAAGTTGGATCACGAACAAAGAGAATAGAGTGAGGCATACCATGGAGTTTGAAGATATTATCCATGAATATTTGAGCCACTATGGATGTTGTGAACGGGTGTTGGAGGGCACATAAATGAGCATATTTGGAAAGATAATCGACGACAACCATGATCACTGACATATTGCTTGATTTGGATAATCTGACAATGAAGACCATAGAAATATTTGTACATATAGCAAGTGGAATAGGGAGCAGTTAGAGTGTACCTTGGCTTTTTACTATTTGGCCCTTATTGCATTGACAAGTATCACATTCAACCACAAAGGTGCAGAGGTCATGTTTCATTCCTTACCAAAAAAAGGAATGTTTGACCCATTCGTAGGTTTTGTGAAGGCCCAAATGCCCAGTTGTTGGTGAAGCATGAAGTTCAGAGAGCACAATGGATTTAAGGTGAGATTGTTTACTTAAATACAAACGACCTTTATAACGAAGCTCCTCATTGTGCCAAGAGAATCCCGGAGAGGCCTGAGGATCTTGTTGCAATTGTTGGATGAGGCGCGAAAGTTTGGTATCTTGGAACCACTCCTGGCGAATCCTTGTAACCAATCTGTTACAATGAAAGAGAGGGAAAAGAGGGACCCTTCTTCTTCATATTTCTTAGAAAGAGCATCAACAACCACATTTTATTTTCCTTTCTTGTAAATGATCTCATAATCATAATCGAACATCTTGGTCATCCATTTATGTTGCTCAAGGGATGAAATTTTTTATTCCAAAAAATACTTGAGGCTACAATGATCAGTTTTAATTTGGAAGCGTTGCCCCAACAAAAAAGGACACCAGAGATCCATTGCATGAAAAATAGCCAACATTTCCTTTTCATAGGTGGATTTGGGCGCACTGTGCGCAGAATGCGCAGAGAACAAAAGTGTTGTGGGCGCACAATGCTCTAAATGCGCGTTTGTGGGACAAAATACTTGTGCACGTTCTGATACGCGACGCGGGGGGGGGATTTTAAGTGGAATTCTCCTCTACTAGCTCCAAACTTAGCTCTTTGCAGGTAAGGCTAGGTCGATTATGATCCCTGCAAGGCAAATGGGTCAAAAAGAAGTGCTCAAACAACCCAAATAGGGAGGAAATTGACACCTTATCCCCAGTATGGTCACCAATCTGTTGTGTCCCTTTCATCACTTGAATGAGAAAAAGAGGGGCACTTGCAAGTCTAGTTGGGTCTACTAGATGGGACAAGGGTTAGTGTATGAATCAAACAATTCAATCACATGAAATAAACAAACAACTGATCTAACAACAACTAAAGAAATAACTAAAGAAAAAAAACTAAAATGCATGAGGAAATTAGAACCAAAATTTATCAAACAAATGACCAATAATCATGCCACGAATGGAGAAGTATATTAGTGAGCAATCATCGCAGAGAAAGGGGGACTTATGTATCCCCTCTTCCTCCTTGGGAGGGCTCTTGAGTCCCCTATGTGAGAGCTCTTCTTACAAACGGTAAACTAGAAAGAAAATGGTGAAGAAATCCAAGCTTATTCCCTCAATAGGTGAGGTGAATAGCTTAATGAGATGTTGCTAGTATGCTCCAAGAATAAAAGAGGTTTCTTGAAGGAGAATAGAGGCAGCATAACAATACAATGAGATTCTTGAATTCTTAGTGCACCCATGGCCTATTTTTATAGCAAGTCTTTGAGGCAATATCCAACCGGTCTTTAGTGTGAACAAGGGTCCCTTTAGGGAACCCTTAGGTCTTTGACCAGCCCCCCATTCAGATTTAGCTCAGATTTGAGGGTCAAATCAAGTTGGGAGCTAGTTCAGAAGTGGGTGAGGGGTCGAGTCGCGCATCGGGCACATGTGCGCTTTTCTGGCTTTTTTGGCTTGCGCACATGCGCGTGCTTCCTTTAGTGTTTCAGCGCATGTCAATTTTTTGACCAATTGTATAGTTTGTGCCTTTTGGAAATGCATTTTTGGGGCTGCAGGTGAACTAATAGGTGTTTGGAGATGTTGTATTCCTGTAACCATTTGCGGACAAAATTTCAGTGATAACAAAAGTTATAACAACATCAAAATCAAACTTTCATTGCAATACAATTACAAAACATCATTTGAATCATTCAATGATAGTAAAATTTTAGAGTGAGAGAGAAATAAGATGGCAAGAGAGAAAACTGACTTCCATGAAACAAAATTTCATCAAGTCTGATACATCAAACCAGAGTAGGCTATGTTATATTAATATCACCAAAAGAGTCTTTTACATCAACCATCCGAACCTACACAATGAGTTCTAATGCCTCTTTTATAGCTTAGATAGGGAATAATAACATACAATGTGAGTTCCATCCTCTAACATAAGATTCTCCCATCCAAAATTGAAGTAATTACACCTGTACAAACTGGAAATAACAAACTACTACAAAAAAGGATAATTTTGGAAACTATCTTAACACCTTAATATTGCATGATGAGGTGTCCTTTGAGCGCATTCCTCTTATTTCCAAGTATCTTCCATCTTTTAACTGATCTCCAAATATTTGTATCATGCTTCCCAATCCATTTGTCCATCGTTGATCCTCTTGAAACCATCAAAATAGAAGTTCGCAACATATTATGTAATGTTGATTGTATCAACCAATTTGCAACGCTCGACTGTAGAAACCAGTTCGCAGCACCAAGTGCTGTGAACTTTCTTGTACCTTCCAAATTAGTCTAGAAAATCCGCAAAACACCCAAAAAACCTTCTTCGGAGTTAGGGATGCCTATAGAAATTTCATAATCTGGTGTATGAGTGAAAAACTCAGTCATAAGCATCATACTTCTTCAAAATATTCAAAAATTCAAGGAACAAGCATAATCCAAAACTGAAACTCTTTAAAAAAATTTACTTCACTTCCTGAGTCTGGGACTCCTTCTGGTGGCAGCTTGGGCCAACACATTCAATTTCCTTTTGGCTAACTCTTCCTTGAAAGGTTGCAGCTCCATATTTAACCCCCTAATCTAACCTTGGTAGGTTATATTTTGTCTATATAGGCTCTTAAGTTGCATGTGAAAAGGTCTAAATATCTTAGCAATGAACTTGGCCTCTACAAGAGTCTCACAATACATACCCATGATATCTCTTAACTTCTTTTTTACAACTAACTCTTCCCTTTTCAATTTAGCAATTTCATCTTTGGATTCTCTAAGCTGTCTGATCAGCCTTTTAAAAGTAGTGTTCTCTAGAGGGGTGGTTATGTCTATAACCTCAATGTGCTTTTCAACAACCTCATCTTTACCTTTTCTCTTGATGGGAGCTTCCACTACGTCCTCTTTTTCAATACTTTCTTTCTTTGTTGATGACCTAGTGAAAGGCCTCTTGTCTCTAGCTTCAACTACAACAGATGATGATGGGAAAAGTAACCTCCTTCTCTTTGTGCCCGTGGCTCTGGCTGATGGAATTTTTGCTAATTCAGGAGCTGGTTGGGGTGAAACCTCCCTTTGTGGAGAGTGATGCAATCCTCCTTCTCCTTCTTGTTCATTTGTTGCTTCATCATTTTTCACAATGCCTTTTCTCTTCCTCTTCTTACTTGTCTCTGTATGTACAGTGCTATTAGCCTGAAGAGGGCTTTGCACCTTAGATTGTGGAGTAGGAGCAACATTCAATTGAAAGTGTGTTGAGGAAATGAACTACTCCCAGTCAGTGTTTTTCTTCTTTAACTCCTCCATCACAAGCATCTTAATTAGCCCTGAGTGAAAAACACTTGTGTCAACTACCTTTGACTTAGCCTGAACTCTGTCAACCATTTTTCCAATGCTTCTAAACAAACAGAAAGGGAGAATCATGAGATCTTTGCCTGTGAAGTGCAACAAAAGTATATTGTGGTACTAATAAATCATATTGAACCTGCCCTCACAGGTGAAATATCTTTGGATCACCCTTTCCATCTTATCAAATCCTTCAACCATGTGGCTCTAAACCCCCTTTGATATATTATCTCCCTGACATTATGGTTTAAGGAATTCTTTGGAGAACGCTGCATTTAGGTTCATGGACTTAAAGCATCTTTCACCAGTATTTGGTATTTCAGTTGTTGTTTCTATGGTTGCTTCAGATACTTCAAGTTCAAGTGTCCCAATTTTGGTTTTAGTTCCATCAAAATTCAGAGCAAATTCTCTAGCCACCTTAGGGTGCAACCTCTGCATCTTCTGACATAAATTAAAACATCCCACTCTTTGGAAGACTTCCTTGATCAGGGGTTCAATAGCAAACAACTGCATGTCATAGGGATCAATCCTCATAATTCCCTCTCCCTTGTGAGCCTTCTTTTGTTGTGGAGTATCCATTGATGTCATAGGAATAAAACTTAACCAACAATTGAGTGATGCAAGAGGCAAAATAGAAAGACAAAGGACTTAGGGTTTGGATGGATAATCTCTTTCAAAGCTGGTTTCTGTCTAAGGTTTTAGTGTTCTTCAAACTATTTGACTTCCAGGTTTAAGAAAGGACGATTGATAGTCAAGGATATGAATGAAGACTACATGGGAAAGAAAGAAGATACAAGGAGACAACTTGTTGTAAAAAGATTTTATCTAAAACCTCTCTATTATCTTGCAAAACTCATCATAACTTTATCAACAAAATTCTTTTCAATTTCAAAAGATAGAGATGAATCTAAAAATGGAGGTCTTGATGAAGGCTAGCTAGTAAAAGTTTTGAGACAGGTGATAAACAGTGCCACGTCACTGCATAGAGTTTGCAGTGCCAGAACAGGGGATTCGCAGCAGAGTTTGTAGCATAAGCAACAAAGGCCAAATATGGTATAGACAAGGTGGCCTAACAACAAAGTTTGTTTGAGATTTGGTAAAAAGAGGCTGAGAGCTTTGCAATTGGCTGAGAATCATGGTAACAAGGGTAGGTAGGATAGTTGGCAGCTCAGATCACCAGTTCGCAGCGCCTAGGAGAAGAAATGATAAACACAACCTTTACTATCCTTCAACAGAGATAAAAATGCTCATGGAGTACTTGGAGGTTGAGAAATGAAAATTGATATGCTTGAGCTTGAACGAATCCATCTACAACTGGTCTAACCTCCAACTCACTTTCGCCAACCAATTTGCAACAATTTTCTGTAGCGCCTGTCTAAAAACACCAGTTTTTGCAGCACCGAGCTAGGAGTAATTTGAAATCTTGGAAAACAGTTAGAAAAGCTTTAATGATGAAATCCCAGGTTATTTATTTAAAAACATAAGTGTTGAAAACAAGGAGATCGGCTAACAAGGCATTATGAGTGCAATTATGATGATGAAATCAAAGTGTACTTGAGATGCGATGCGAACTGTATGATGAGATGGCAGTGTACATAATGAACCCAATTTGACCTTCTAACAGGTAAAGGGACAAAGTGGAGGGGTTTTAGTACATCGTGGAAGTGGTGACATGTCAAGGTGGTGGTGGAGGCATAAGGATATTGGCTTGTCAAATCTTATCATAAAGATAAAGATATAACCCAAGGGTAATAGGCCAACATGAACACTAATTATTTGTGCTAAAACCTTAAAAGACTATAAGTAAGAGGACAAAAGTAAAAATTAAACAACACTAATGATAAAAATAAAAAACCTAAAGGCTGAATTGACCCAATCAATTCCATGTGATAACAACATGTATATTCTTTCACCGACATATAGGATAGGTTTTCACTCCATTTTTCACTTTTGAATCATCCTATTCTAACAGGTAAAGGGACAAAGTGGAGGGGTTTTAGTACATCGTGGAAGTGGTGACATGTCAAGGTGGTGGTGGAGGCATAAGGATATTGGCTTGTCAAATCTTATCAAAAAGATAAAGATATAACCCAAGGGTAATAGGCCAACATGAACACTAATTATTTGTGCTAAAACCTTAAAAGACTATAAGTAAGAGGACAAAAGTAAAAATTAAACAACACTAATGATAAAAATAAAAAACCTAAAGGCTGAATTGACCCAATCAATTCCATGTGATAACAACATGTATATTCTTTCACCGACATATAGGATAGGTTTTCACTCCATTTTGCACTTTTGCATCATCCTATGACAGTGATCCATACACCCTAGGTACGAACCCATTTATTAGCGACACCAAACCTTCTTAATACTACTAGAAGTGCCATTATTAAGTGGTAGAGACTTACCGAATAGGGGTGCCCTAGTTAGAACCTTTGTGCCATTTGGTGGCCATGCAGAAGTTATTCCATAGGATCGAGAGTTCCTTATAGTCCCAATATGACTTTGCGTTCAAACCCCATATTCTTACTCACAAGACTTTTGATTGTTACCTATGGGACTCCCCCCAAGTCTTGGTTAAGCTCTTTTACGACTCTTAAAAAAACAAAAAAGATTGTCGAGTGAACTTGTCTCTTTCACACTCGTTAAATGGATTTGAAAGAACGTTTATTTGGTATAATTTTAACCCTTTTCCGAACCAAGTAGACTACTTACGAAAAAGGAATACTCTAGTCACCATTGACTAGAAGAGTTCTCTTGGGTATTATTTTATACTTTTTTGGGCCTAGGGGAATAAATCTATGAAAAAGAATATTCTTTGGAGTTAAGATGTAATCACATTCCATCATCCTTCTTTCAGTATTGAGCCTATTGTCAGTTCCCACTTTCTCTTTATAAGCCTCTTACCTCAAAAATTTGCATCACTAGCATTGAGCATAGGTATGTTCCACTGCTTGGAGGTAGTTGCTTACTCGCGACACTTGTTTCCTCTCATATATCATAGCATTTATTTTCCTATGAAAAAACAAAAAAATATGGGTGAGAAAAGAATATTATCTCATATCGGCAACAGTCATGTCACCTTTGAACAAAGCACAAAATTTTGAGTCCACTTGTTGGCACAGGGGCAGACCCAGGGTTCAACGCTACAACAACGCACCAACAAAACCCTAACTACCGACCCTTTCGGCAACACCTGCGAAGCAGATGAAGTCTCACCCGAGGTCGAGGCAGGGGTGGTTGTAGGACCTGGGTGTCTGCAACCTTAGCTGGGACACAAATATGTGATTATGACACTTAATAGAGAACTTAGCACCATTAGTTCATCATTATTTACCTAATATCTACTTTGCAGATAAAATAGAGCATCGTAGCATTCATCATAAGCACAACGAATAAACAAATATATCTATCTACACCAAAGCACTTAGAAAATAACACATAAACACATCAGAACATCGCACAGAGTAGAATAACACAATATTTACGTGGTTCATCCCCACCCTAGGGCTACGTCCACCAACTCTTCTTCTTTATTAGCTTCAATCAATCATCTACATGCACAGAGCCACAAAACCCCTACTCCACATAAGACAGGAGATCTGCGCAACTTGCTAGATCCTCCTTCCTTGCATTACAACACAAAGCCTTCACAGTCTCTTACAATGACTTGCACTTAGCTCTGGAAGTCTCATATAGTATGCACAAAGCCTTACAATTCTTGATCACACGGATCCAACTCTTAACACTTAGCCAACTTGCACAACTCTTGCGCACTACTTCTTACATTGCCTAACCTTCTATTTATACATACAAAATAGGCCTAAACATGGGTAAACCCATGGGCTGACATCCCATTCCCCTTACATATTCCAAAATCCCAAAAAAGGACCCAAAAAGGGGCAGAGATCTCGCGATCTCTGCTTCGTCTTGCGCTCTATCTTCGATAGGCTGTCGAAGTCCCAAAATAGGTCAAACTTGACCAAGGATCTCCCAAAACTTGGTCAAGGGCCAACAGGCCCCCAACACTCACATGTGACTCATCTTGAGTCACTCTGGTATGACTAGTTCTGCTTCGACTTGTTGTTGTGCCACAACCTCCTATTCTGTGAACTCCTGGATGACTGCATCATTGATCGGTCCCTCTAGACGTTGTTCAACTATAGTGACAACCTGCTCTAGTTCTACTCCTTGGCCTTCTACCTCTGTAAACAATTGATAGGCCTTATCTTGCACAGGTTGGAGTTTCTGAGTTACCTCCATAACTCTGCTCTAGATAGTATGGATTTATTATTGTGCAGTGTGTTTCTCTTGGGAGTGCTTCATTCTTTCCACAATTGACAGGGACTTCAGCTGCGCCTGTATCTTTTCAGCTTGATACTTTGCTTCTTAGAGTTGTGACTCCAGTGCCTTCAATTCTGGGATCTCTGTGAGTTGTTCATAGGTTTGGGCACTGCAATCAGTGAGGTGCTTACATTCCAAGGTAAGAGCCTTGAGCCTTTCAACTGCACTTCTGGTGGTTGCTTCCCTTTGGTCTCTTACATCTTGTGGGGTCTCGTATACTGAGCGTAGTTCCAAGTCTATGATGAGTTGTTGTAGTTGTTGGATCACTTCTTCAAGTTGCGCTACTTGTTGTGGAACTCGATCTTTGGCCTTTACTTCTACAACTGTCACAGGGCAAAGTGCTCTGTTGACCATTTCCTTTACTTCGAGTTGCTCTGCGAGCAACTATTCCTTTTCTTGTTGTAGCTGTACTTTTTCTTCGTCAAAATTCGCTTGGAGAGCAAGCTTTTCTCGTTTCGTAGTATTTCATTGCTCTACTAGTATCCCTTGTACTTGTGTCAAAGCATGGGTGGCTTGCACTATTTCTTCTTATGCTCATTAGAGGCGAGCTTTGACTGTATCGGCTAAGCGGTGGAGTTGAGCTGGCTCATCTCCCAATTCTGGCTCTCCCGACGCAATGGACACTGCGCGGCTGAACTATAGGGCTTGCTGTACCCCTCAGAGTTTAGTCTCAATTCGATCATACAACTCCTCTTGCTTTGCTTCTTGTTTCTCTGCTATTTCCAACGAAGCATCTTGCAGGGCTTCTATGAGGAATTCAAAGTCATCGGAGGTGAGGACAGTCTGCATCTTGGTCATGGTGGCCTTTGCTTTCTTTCGGGACAAAGGTTTTGAAGGCAAACCTTTTCTCTTCTTCAGGGGATCAACCTCGTCTCCTTGCTTCTATTCGACTTCTTTGTCACCTAAATCTTCGTCATCACCTCCTTGCTCTGGTGAGGTGAAGGCATTCTTCACGGATGCATTGTCTAATTCTTGGACCTCTTTAGTTTTCTTTGCCCCGCTAGGTCCAGGTGTATCCTGTGCAGTTTTTGGGCTATCGATGTCGGATATCTCCGTAGGGTCTGCTGGAACAAGGAGGTTCGCCAACTAGTCCTTGGTGATCTCCTCCAAGTCCTCCTCCATTAGCTTATAGTAGGACTGAATTTGTTTCTTGTGTTCATCAGCGCGCGTTGTGTTGTAAGTAAAATGTCAATCTGCGATGAACTTCATCTGAGGCTTGAACCGGTGTAGAGTGTTCAGAGTCATGTGAGGCTTGAACTGTATGGCTACCTTCAATTGATTGTAGTAGGTATGAAAAACAACATTTGACTGCCATTGTTTATTCATGTCGCTTGAGTACCACAGTGTACTGAACTTCGTGGCCAGTGGTTCAAAAGGCTCGATGTCCGAGAAGGTCGTACCTTCTGGCATCTCCTAAGCAATAAAAGCTATCAGTATCAAAAGCCAGCTGAAATGAAATTCATATCCTTGATCTTGTGCTTCTCTGTAGTTGAGTTGCAACTAGTTCACCAGGTACTTCGCCCAGTTCATCTGAAGGTCCTCCGCACACTTGCTTACAAGGTTGACTACAAAACCGGTGACTTGGGTGGGTCGGTTCTTTCAGACTAACTTCCCTGTAATCAACTGACAGGCGAGGCGCACTGCGCCACTCTGGATAGAAGCTACTTTGTAACCTCACATGCCCTTCTCGACATCACCATAAGTGTCCTTGATCCGTTGTGCTAGAGCGCGATCCATGGCTTTTCCAAGGTAAAACTCCTATGGATCGGGTCCTTGCATACTCAACCCCATGATCCGATTGATCAACTCGAATCAACTATTATACGATGGTTTAGCCACAAATAACCACCATGGTAACAAGACAAAAACAACTTGACACATGCATTTACCTCCTGGTGTCGTCTGAAGTGAGGAATCTTCATGACGTTGAGCAGGGTGGATTGCGTGAGGTTCATAATCCACGACTAGGGGATTATCTTCGAATTCTTCTCCTTAGTCCGAGTTAGGTACTTATGTGGGGCGAGCATGTTGTAAACTTTGCGATCTCTAAGGTTGACGTCGCTAAACTTCAACGCCATAATCTTATCTTGGTCTGCTTGAACTACGCGTATCCCCTTCGGGAGGTACGCAGTGACCAAGGTGTATTTGAAATCTCTGGGCACGCTGTCTCAATTTATTGCACCGCTTAGGGGTGGAATATAGGCGAGTAATATGGTCAGGATCAATTTAGCATTCGCTAGATTATCCCTGTGCTTGGTTCGCTTTTCATCAGATGGTCGGGATGGTCCTGCTCCGCGAGCAGTGGATGGAGAGGCTGGCAGTCCTCTCGTCGGCGATGCTTGTACAC
>JASDQU010242652.1:134969-158021 GCA_032191745.1 Picea mariana
GAAGTGCCATGTGTCGTTGTTTTGATATCCCGACGAAGCTCCAATTTTGCAATTTTTTCTTCTGCGAGGTTTCCTCTGGAACCTTCTGCAACTTGTCAATATTAGCTCGCTTCTTGCTCAGCTTTCTAGCTTTCTTCCCAGTGAGCTTCATCTTGGTATGCCTTTTTTTGTTCTGATTCCTATCTTCTTTTGACATAGTGACTTCGCATTGTTGAGATCCTTTCCTAAGATTTGCAGGTGATCCTTCTTCTTTATCTGGAATAGGTACTTCAATCTTAAATGGTTCCTCTAGTGTTCTTGCAACTTCGACATCTGGGTCTCTAGTGTTAAATGGCTTTGATATGTTCTTCTATTCTTCAGTCGAGTGTGCGATCCTTCTAGTCATGAATTCTTTTAACTCTTGCTTCTTATGTTCTAAAACTTCCTCTTCTTCTTGCCTTCTGGCCTGATCTCTTTCAATCCAAGGTTTTCCTAGTAGCATGGTAAATGGGGCACTATTCTCAATAAATTTAATAATCTCAAAATCTTCCTCTGTTGAAGTTCCATTGGCATTCATAGGTATCCAGGTGAGCTTCCCACATAGGTTTATCAACTTTCCTTTGAATATTCCTATTCCTCCTAGTGAAGGAATCATAATAGGCTTCCCTATAGCTTCCCACGTTCTCTCTGTCATGATATTCACATGTGTTTCCTCATCTAGAACACAGTCAATGTCGAAGTCTCCTATTCTTGCTTCAAGGCATTCTTTTTCTTTGAAAATCCATGATAATCTGACATGTCGATGATCATTCAGGGTTTTTCTTATCTGTAGCAATACTTTCTCTGATTCTTCCTAGGATTATGTCATAATCTTAGTTTATGGATCTGCCTTAGGGTTTTCTTGTCTCATGCTAATTCCTTCAAGCTTAGCAATCATTCTAGGACAATCCAATACTTCATGGTCCATAGCTTTACAACAAAGACAACTAGGTCTTTTCCCAGGGCATTCCTTAGCAAGATGTCTTGGTCTTCTGCAACTGTAACAGAGGGTTAATCCTCTCTTTCTTTTAAATGATCCCCAGCCTTTCCTGTACTGTGCACTAGGATCATGGTAGTTAACCTACAAAAAATTCTTTCTAGGATCCTGCATACACTTACTAGTCCAGACATTCTTTCTATGCATAGGTATAACATATTTTTCACTATTCTTATCAGATCTATTCATATCAAACCTTCTTTCATCTATGAATACCCTAGTTTTCAAGCTAGGACATAATCTATCAAATATACCTAGATCCATGCTTTAGAAACAAAAAATTCCACTTATCTTACTTCTGCAGAGCACAAAGCTTTCAGATCTAACTTTTTAATATTCTTACCTTTATCAGAGCACAGAGCTTTCAGATCTTACCTCTTTTAATCAATAATTCTCACTTTTACCTTTCTTAGAGTACAAAGCTTCTGAATCTTACCTCTTTTCTTCGGATCAGACTTATTTTCCTTAGCTTAGAGGTTGCCAAACTAGTAGAGTAATGCGCACCGGAGCAACAAATCTACGCACAGAGCTTTCACAATTTTAGGTCGGATCTTTGCACAGGGCTTCTTCTTCCTTAGTTCCCAGCAATCACAGTTTCAGGTCCCGGCAATGGAACCATTTGTTGGCACAGGGGCATACCCAGGGTTCAATGCTACAACAATGCACTAACAAAATCCTAACTACCGACCCTTTCAGCAACACCTGCGAAGCAGATGAAGTCTCACTTGAGGTAGAGGCAAGGGTGGTTGCAGGACTCAGGTGTCTGTAACCTTAGCTGGGACACAGATCTGTGATTATGACACTTAATAGAGCACTTAGCACCGTTAGTTCATCATTATTCACCTAATATCTACTTCATAGATAAAACAAAGCATCACAACATTCATCATAAGCACAAAGCATAAACAGATCTATCTATCTATACCAAAGAACTTAGCAAATAACACATAAACACATCATAACATCACACATAGTAGAATAACACAGTATTTGCATGGTTCACCCCCACCCTGGGGCTACGTCCACCAACTCTTCTTCTTTATTAGCTTCAATCAGTCATCTACATGCACAGAGCCACAACCCTTACTCCGCATAAGACAGGAGATCTGCGCAGCTTGCTAGATCCTCCTTCCTTGCGTTACAACACAAAGCCTTCACAGTCTCTTACAATGACTTGCACTTAGCTCTGTAAGTCTCATACAATATGCACGAAGCCTTACAATTCTTGATCACACAGATCCAACTCTTAGCACTTAGCCAACTTGCACAAATATTGTGCACTACTTCTTACATTGCCTAGCCTTCTATTTATACATACAAAATAGGCCTAAACATGGGTAAACCCATGGGCCGACATCCCATTCCCGTTACCCCAAATCCCAAAAAAGGACCCAAAAAGGGGTCGAGATCCCACGATATCTGCTTCGTCTTGCGCTCTGTCTTCGACAGGCTGTCGAAGTCCCAAAATAGGTCAAACTTGACCAAGGATCTCCCAAAACTTGGTCAAGGGCCAATACCACTTTCATCCAAATTTTGGGTTTATCATGACCTTAGGAAGCTGAGCTCATTGCTTATATTTTACTCCTCCGATTAGTTATTGTTCCAGTCCCTATGGAGAGTTTGTTGATGCCTCCTGCATCACAAAGTTTTATCATCAAGTCTATGTTTCCTAAGTTATCCATATGTCTCATGCTCTTGTTCAAAGGAAATCTATAAGCATGTGTCGACCATTTCTAAGAACTCTTGACTTTTCATGTTGGCCATACCCTCAATGTATCTTAGAGTCACATGAAGTTGCAATCCTACCATGCACCTTGGTCCTACTTTCATTATGGGTAGGTAACCTTGAACCCAACAATTGACATTTCCTCATTTGTCATTGATTAGGGGGTTTCTGTTGTGTTCGACAGTAAGAAATATATTCACACATTGGGATTCGTGTAATGTCTTGGATTCCATTAGCCTTATTGGTGGTTTCTTCACCTTTATCGACAATTTTCCTTATTGGCTACTATTTAAAGGGTCTTGTTTGTGCACTACTTGCATCTGGTGCATGCCATGGATGCACAAGGTCATTGGTTCATGGACATCCTATTCATCCGAGCTCCTCCTAATCATCAAGATATTGCTTTGTACCTCATGCTGAGTTATGAGAGATGCCCTAATGCTCTCTTTTTAGCAGGTTTCCTTCCATTGACTTCAACTCATCTATTCTGGAAATGAGACCCAGAGTCCTATGAGTAACTAGAGGCTTGCAGTTCTCCCACCATCGACAGTTGGGAATACATCAATGTCTCCTGATCGATGGATTATTTAAGTGTTTGACTTCAACACCCTTATTCACACTTGTAGAATGTACTCAGTGCCTTGATACCTACTATCATCATTGATGGGTTGTCTCACATTTGTTAACAGTATACCTTAATGTCTGGTAATCAAACAAAGTATCATTGTGTTCAACCTCAACTCTTCTATTCACATAATGTAGACTTGCACCTTTGACATATAGTGTAGAAAAAATCCAACTTACGGTAGCGACATTCCTCATTTGTTTCTGTCTTTCATTGGACTAGTACCTATATGACGTCAATGATCATGGGAAATCAGATTATACTCCATGGTATACATATATCTTCAGATTGATTTTGAGATTGGATTCCACTGTGCCTTGTTCATGACTATGAGAACCTATGACATATGTCCACTTTGTATTTCCTATTCATGGCCATGAACAACTATTTGATATAATTCCACATGGATCTACAATTTAATTCATATTGGTATCCATGTGTAGAAAGTCATTATGGATTGTAATATTCTCATGAGAAACTAGTACTTCCAGCTGAGTCTCCATTACTCCACTTATGGGAATTATAATGTATTATGGTCATCACAAATACTCCTATGACCACACACATTAGGGGGCATCTGTTACAATTTTTTTTGCCTCACTCCATACAACTTACTTGGATGGCCTTTCCATTTCCCTATGCAAACTTGAAGTCCCATTTTCTACCTTCCAGATCCCAAAAGCATATTTTTCCACATATACGCACCCTATCAGTTATACAACAAGCGTATATGCAGGTTGCTCCACTACAACCCACGTACATCTGGTTTGGTGCTCAAAATTAAAAATTATGTTGGGTTTCCATGCCATGTCATGAGATCCATGATCCTTGACCTTCCATATACTGGAAACGCTCTGACTCGGCCCTTCAGTTCCATTTGAATGTTATAAATTGAGCCATATCCAAGGTTTGAGGAGATTGAATAGTTCAACTTTGAGAGCAAAGACACTCTGGAGAAATTTCACTTCATATTGAGTCTGCATCCCTTTGTCCTTGAAAATCTAAACTCCTTGTTCAATCCCCAATCTCTTCCTTCTTTGTGATGGAAAACCTCATTGACTCCTTTATATGAGCTTGCCTTTGGTGGAGGATTAAAGTGGTGGAGGCCCAGCTGGAGGGACTTAGTTTCTCAGTTCCGATATGTGTTGTTATCGAAGTTTGTCACTTATGTACTTCTGTTGATTATTTTAATAGAAATACTCTTTTCTCATCCAATTGATATCTTGCAAATATTTGAATTATTATTCCATAGGTGTATTTGTCATGTATGTTAATGGATTATGCTAATCTATATGCTAACACTATATATTATCACCAAATGCTTGTGTATATTGGTTGTTGATGACAAGTTGTGGGTATAAAGCTCTGTGTTGCGTGCTCAACAATGGTCTTCATTGAATGTCCGGACGTGGTAGGCTCTTTACCTTGTCTTGTTAGCATTTCTTTTATATAACATACTTGGTATTATAGTTGATTTCTGCATGTCATTCTGTCTGTTGTGGTTTACCCCTTGCCATAGAGAGATTTTCCTCGTAACAACTTACTTACCAGAATTTAGCACTAAGAGCTAGAGGTGAATCTCCATAGCCTCTGTTTCCACTCCATTGAAGAATTCATAATAGCCGAATGCACCTATGGGTAGCTAGAGAGCTTCTTTTGAGAGTTCGTCTATCTTCCCATTGACCTCACGCAAGATGTGAGTGAAGGAAAACCACTTAAAGGCTTGAAAAGAGAGCTTGATGTTTCACTGCAACGAAGAGTATCTTATGTCCGAGGAATATACTTTTAGACTTTCCTAATCAATGACTAGTTTTGAATTCCCCCAATACCTACAATTTCTTGATATCTTTGTCTTTTGTTGCTTTGAGCAAAGCCCATAATCCTATATATTCGGCCTTGTTGTTATTTCCAGGACCTGGGGCATATCTAATGTGAATATAGTGCGTCTGATTCAAATACAGTACAACACCTACACCACACATCGACAGGTGTCCTTGAATTGCCCCATCAAAAACCCCCCACGTAATCTCATAGTCTAGAGCCGGGATAATTAGAACTCGAGGTTTTTTGGAGTTGATCGTTGTTTCATATATTCTGGCCATATTTGTAATGATATTAGCAATGATGTCAGGCGAGAGCTCCTCATCTTGAAATATGTCGGAATTACACGCCCACCACAATCTAGAAACCAATAAAATTGGAAGCCTAGCGAACTATTGAACTGACTTATCCTGACTCCATTCCCTGAAACATTCTTCTCAATAAGGTTTATTCCAAGCCGACTTAGGTTTGAATTCTCTCTGAAGCGCTTTCATTACATGACCGGCATAATCACAAGTGACAAATAAATGAGAGATAGATTCTTCCTGCGCTTTTCATAAAGGACACCTATTGGGACCAATCCAACCTCTTTTCAATGCAATGTACCATGTTAGAAGTTTGTTATTAAGCATGAGCCACAAAAGTATTTGGCTTTTAAGGGGAGCCTTAAATTTCCATAGATGTTTCTACCACCACAATTTGTTTCCATTGAAATGAGAATCAACCCAATTTTTGTAACTGCTCTTCGTAGTGAAAGAGATGGTTTGCAGATTCTTTGACCAACACAAATAATATAGTTCATTTTCATCGATGGAGATGTAATTTGAAATTAGGAGACCAACATATTTTTCCCATTCATATGCTTCTTCATTAAACAACCCAAGGGTGTTAGTTGTAAGCCAACCAACTCTTCCTCTCAATTGGGGATATTGGGCTTTGGCGTCGTTCAAGGTAAAGATGTTACGTTCCCTTAGAGATGCAATGAGGTTGGGTGAGACTGATATTTGTCTTCAATTCTAAGCCAAAGGTCTTCCTCTGACCAAATTTTGTGGTCATTACCTACCCTCCATACGATCTAGTCTCCAATTAAAGGAAACACTTAGACCATAGCTTTCCAAATGGTGTATCCCTTGGATGATTTATGGGGATGTCTGAACCATTCCTCAATAGAAAGGGATGGGAAATATTTAGACTGATAGACTTCGACCCACAGAGAGTTATTCTGGGACAACCTCCATAACATTCGACCAACTAGCACTTTGGAAAACACACAAATATTTTTTAAGTCCCCACCCCCCAAGTGCCTTAGGGGCTGCAATTGTGCTCCACTTAGTGAGGGGGATTCCACCAGATTAACTGGAACCCGACCACATGTATTGCATGTTGATATTTTTTATATTTGATAGAATCCCTTTGGGAATCACTGCAATGGAGGCTCGATATACTAGGATACTTTCTATAACCGACTTTATAGCACCAATCGTACCCCTCTAGAAAGCAATCTGTGGACCCAAAAAACAATCATGGCTTCAATATTCTTAACACACCATACCCAGTCAATTAACCTGTAACAATCGGGATTGAGATGTAAGCCTAAATATTTGAAACCATTTTCTAGGTTTTGAATATTCATAGGCATAACTAGACTAATCTGTCTAGTTAGTAGCTCAGAGCAGTTGTGAAGATTCATACAAGATTTGTCTAGGTTGATATCCATTCCAGTTGCATTATAGTAAAGATCCAAAGCTTTCTTGAGGGCTTGAATCTCTCTTAATTAACCTTCCATGCAACATAAGACGTCATCCAAAAATAGCAAGTGAGATATTGAAACAAACTAAGACACCTTGATCCCACTAATCGACCCTGCATTCTTAGATTCAGATACAATTTTTCTTAAAGCATATGCTAATGGAAGGACAGGGAAGGGTGAGAGTGGGAATCCCTGCCTGGTTCCCCTGGTAGTTTTGAAGAATCTAGAAGGGGCTCCATTGATTAAAACCACAAAGGAGGCTGATTGGATGCACCCCATAATCCAATTGATAATCGACAATGCCATACCCAACTTGAGAAAAATGAGTCTAAGGAACGTCCTGTCCACCTTATCATGTGCCTTGGAGAGATCGATATTGAAAATAACTATCTTGAGGTTGTTAGTTTTGAATGAATGGAGAACCTCTTGAGTGACTGATATAACATCATGAATTTGCCTATGCTGTAGAAAACCAAATTTCTCTACCAAAACAATGTCACTCGGGATAGGCTTCAGGAGACATGCCAAAATCTTTGCTATCAATTTGTAAATCACATTGCAACACAAAATTGGCCCGAAGTCATTGAAGGAGGTACCATCTTGATTTTTAGGGATGAGGCATAAGAAGGTGGCATTGAGGGCACCTAGAACTTTTCCTGAACTTTGGGATTCTTGAATGGCCTTTAAAAGATCATATCTTATCAACTCATAGAAACCAATGAAGAACTCCACTGTAAACCAATCCGGTCTTGGACTCTTTCTTTTTTTCATCAAGGAAAGGGTTGCAAAAGTCTCTAACTCCATTACTTCCTCTGCCAAAGAGCTATCCATCTCCTGCTTAAAGGCCACAAGAATTTGGTTAACAATCTCTAGGATTTGTTGCATAGGTTTTCCATTAGGGGATTGAAAAAGGGTTTCAAAGAACCTGGCCCCGACCTTTTCCTTATCCTCAAAAGAGTCGACCAACCTTCCTTCCACATTTTTTATTTACCATATGGTGTTAATATTCTTGCGCATGTTTGCATAATTATGGAACAACCTTGAACTATTATCATCCACATTTATCCAAATGGCTCTACTCGTTAATCGTAATGTTCTTCCTCCTTTTCAGAAAGGCATGTCTGGTCCTCTCTATTTGTTTAAACTCAACAAGGTGAGGGCCTGGAAGAGGTCCTTCATGCCATATCTTATATAAGGATGATTTTTTTTTCTCGAGTTCTTTTATCGTTTTATGTTTTCTTTTCTTAAAAATTTTTAACCACCTTTTAATAGATTTCTTGACTCATGCAAGATTTTCTGCTAGCTGGAGCATGGTCGAAGAAGGTAGGGAAAGGTCTATATGTCTCCAATTCTCTTTAACCATTTCTCTGAAATCCTCCTCTTCCAACCAGGAAGGATTTCATTTTAAAGGGGAAAGACTAGTCTTGTTTTGAAAGTCTAATCTCAAGCAAGTGGGTCTATGGTCTGAGAGGTCGCCACCCTCACAGACTCGTGAAAAGAATAGGAATCCTTTGGATAATTTTTTTTTAGAGATTAGAAAATGATGGAGTAATTTTGCAATGGATTTGTTGTTTGTTCACATATTCCTCCACGTAGGGACCACCTTGACTGGTTCTAGGTTCACCACCCTTAGATGAGTCAAAAGATAAGAGAAATAGCCACTTAGGTGGTCCATCCATGCATTTTCTCCCCTCACCTCTATGTGTGAGAGCGTGAAATTAAGATCCCCTCTATAGTTGTCAAATAATTGGAGAAAGCACCTTCAAACTTCAACTCTTCCCAGAAAAAGACCCTATCTGCATAGGGTCCATACACATTCAAAACAAAAAAAGAAAACCTTGCGTCGTTAAGGACAAGATGTACTGTAATGGCCGACTTATAATAATTAGTTGAAATGGCCTTGAAATTTGGGCTCTAGTCTGTAATGAGGCTGTCAAACATGCATGTGGCATCAATAGTGCTAACAAACCAGTTATTCAACCACTTCTCCAAATAATCCCTTTTCTTTACGCATGAACAGATGGATTCTTGAGTTAATATCACATCCAAACTGAGACTTTGAATAAGTCTCTTGAGGGCTAAATTTTTGGGGGCGCCCCCTACCCCCCTAAAGTTGAAGGAAATAATTAGCATGGGAGTGGGGGAGGAAGAGATTTCACTACTCTAAGGGCCATGACTATGGTGTTCTACTTCCCTTTTTTGATTTATTGAGTCACCTTTTCTTGTTCCTTAGAAAGGTTGGATCTTCGACCAATGGAATTGGATAAGGGAGGGTCTAGGGAAAGGATTCCTCTAGAGGCTGTCACTTCCTTTGGCTTTGATTTTGAGCAGAGACCATAGTATTTTCTAAGAAAGGGATGAGTCTCCGAGGAGGAGGGGGATGAGACAATAATATTATGGGAATATTTAGAAAGGGCTTAGAGAGAAGGGAAGGAAGGGGGAGGAGGGGAGGACGTGGCAAGAGGGAAAGGGGACGAGTTCCCTAGGATAGATGAAGGTGACAACCCAGGGAGAGGGTAGGGAGGGGACAAATATGGGAGAGAAGGGGGTACACTAGGTGGGACCAAAGAAACCAAAATTAAAGGAAAGGAAAAAGGATGTCCAACGGACGTACCTTAATCCTCATGGTTGTCCAACTTGTCCACCGGAGCCTTTAGAGCTTGATCCTCTAGTTGGTTGTCTGCTTCTAGAGCCTCAAGTTGAATTTCTTGAGGCTTATTGATATCCACCTGGACATGGCTTCTACTACTTTTGTAGACCTAAATGTTGGATTTGTGTATGTAAGGAGGACCCAACCTTTTGCACTGCGCTTGTACATGGCCAATCTCATGGCATGCGATGCATCTAAATGGGAGCTTCCAATAATTAATGTGTTGACGCCAGACATAGTCATTATATACCAGGTCCACGTCCCATATCAGACCTTCTTTAACATCAACTTCAACTTGGACCCAAGCCCAATGCTGATCGATTTTTGTATCCCAGTTCGACTCCAGGCTTACTAATTTACCAATATTATTACCAGTCGCCTTCATGGATTCCACGTTCTAGAAGAGAATTAAGAGCCTAGGAATTATCACCCATAATTTAATTACTAACAAAAACTCATGTTCATGGTCAAAATAAATTATCCAGTGCTTAAGCACCAATCTAGACAACCCCCATGGCCAGTTCTTCTCTAAGATGGAGCTGCATTCCTATTCAGACTTCAACAAGAAATAAATCCATCCCCATGGAAGAATATGAAAGGTCAGAGAGTACCCTAAGACCGACGTCCAATTATCTTCTATCCATTGCCCAATAGAGTCGCCTTTCACATTTTCCCAACAAAACATCCAACAAACGTTTTACCATAAAAATTGGATACTTCGACAACCTATATGTCCATCCCTACCACCATGCAAATGTTGCCACCTTTCTCTTTAATATACTTTTTAGCTTTCCTGCATGGGGGATCTTCACCAGATATCACAGACTTGGGAGTAGGAAAGGATGCGAGGGGAGAATAGACACCATTTACAGGGAGGAACCACAAAATAAAAATACAGGAACAAAGGCCCGAGATCAATCATTTCCTTCGTCATTTGTACGTGAGAAGGAAGTGTTCACCGATGATATAGAATGATGAGGAATTAACAGTCACTTGCTTAGACAGAGAAGATCCATGCAGGGGAAATTAAGAATGGAATTCCCTATGTATTTGAAAAACACAGGTGGAAACTGGTCTGGATTCGTAATATGGTTCCTTTGTGTCTAAATCCATTGTCCCAGTGGCGCAAAATTCAAGCCGATCGGAAAACCTAAATCACGATGTCAACAAACCTGTGCAACAATCCCGAAAGAAAGAGACAAGGACCGAGAAAGGGATACATGGAGGGAAGAGGTAAGGGAGGGAGAGATAAGGCTGGACCTCAGGCCACATGTATCAGTTCCTCAAACCTGCGGGGCCCCACAATGTCAAAGTCCAAAAACCTTAGAAGAAACTTGTCATCAATGAATTTCCCTATATATATAATAATTTTTTAAATATTTTATTTCTTAATTTATTTTAGTTATTTAAAAATTATTTTAATTTAATTTAAATTTTATATATAATATATATAACATACCCAACCCCTCAAGTACCTTCTAAGGGATGGGGTCTCAAAATTTCACTTTTTTCCAACTACTTCATCTTTCCAATTAAACCCCATAGATTAATTATGCTCGTCGAGAGCTTTCCAACAACTGTAACCATGCTCAATTCCAAGCTCTGGATCAAAAGTTACAACCTTCCAAAGTTTTTGGTCTCTTCAACATTAATTCTTTCATAGTGCCACATGGCACCCTGATACACATGCCATCCCACGTGGCACAGACGTGGCATTTTCCATGTCATTCCTCGGATCGACACCTTTGGGTCATTCCTCGGACCCAAACAACGTCTCTAGTTGCTATCAGAACCTTCCCATTGGAGTGCTTCCACTACAAACTACTCTGCACACTTCGACAAATGAGTTCGACGACATCCACCTCCGACGGATCGAATGGTCTTGGTGATACAATAATCTATGACTCTGATTACATTGGAATCTTTAACTTGCATGACATTTAATGACCTTTCTCATTCTCATTGTACTCACACTGGTGAATCCCACGACAAGTTGACGATTGTCGTGCATCATAGCCACTCTTCGATCGACGACCCATATCAATCCTCGAAGTACTTCTATCAGAGTACTTGCTCCTTCGGAACATCGACCCTTCGACTGACACCCCCTCTAATGAACATATAAGATATATCGTTGAAAGATCTAAGGGCTAGGATTTGGCCACCTATCCCGAGGGATAACACCGACATGGTTTACGAATTACGAGCTGCCACATGTTATTCTCTAAATATGCTGGCACCCCACATCATCTTGACATCACTCCCACCTACCTGGAAACCAAGATGGTGCCCAAGACATGTGGTCCTATCCAACTCCGCCACTTGGCTTGACACATGGCACTCATGCCATGTTACTTTTCACCCCCTCAAAGTGCCATAACACATTGCCACGTGGCATAATAGCCACCCTCCACGTGGACCATCCACATGGACTGTCGCAATGTACACGTCATCGCCTATTACTGGCACAACCTTCCAGGTACTGACATAAGTCCTTTGCGCAATGGGTGGGTGATGTCATCCTTGTCAACATGACACCACCTTCCTCTTGGCCTCATCCAAATGAGACCCATCAAGATCAATGGTCAGAATTAATTTCAGCTGGGCTCTGATGGACTGTTAGGATTACTCCTCGGAGTCCTACTCATTCGGAGTATTTTCAATCGAGTGGACCAAACTACTCTGAAGGAGTCACTGCGATCAATGGTTGAGATCATTTAGATCTTGGACTCCGAACACTGCTCAAATCGACGATTTCCACATGCCCACTTCTTGATCATCAATATCCTCCTTCTTACGTGACCTCGAGTTTTGACCATATGCAACGTCTTTTGGCGACAAGCCACCGTAATTTACCACCTTCATCAAGCAATACTTCCCTTTAGCATGGCGCAGGTGTCAAGTGTGGTTTCCAAACCACTTTCAGGGTTATGTTGTGCCTTTAATCACCACCACATGTTCTTTGATGGTATTTAAATTACCTTTCGCAGGTGTTGCCTTCATGCTCAATCCCGAGCACTTTAAGTGTGTTCTATCAACGTGGATTGTTGATCAATGATCAACATTTAATCCTTGATCCAATGGTTCCTACACATGTGTTAGCGTCAGAAGTCACCCCTGAATTGCTTGCAGGAGCAAAGCCCAATGCCCATCATTTTTATGTCACGATTGTTTTAAGGGGTGATCGAATGGGTGGTAACTTGGGAAGATATTACTCTAATTTAGGGACTGGGTCTGGTATGTAAGGAACAAAGGAGGTCTTTATCTAACTTCAGTCAGTGAGTTGATTGTAAAATGGGTAGGTGGAAGACTTAGTGAGAGGAGTGAGCGAACTACTTTAGGCAACATGCCTTTCAGCAGTTGGTAGAAGCAAAACTCTGAATGCAAGATCCTCTTGGTTTAGGGCTTCGGGAAACTGAAAGGGGAACTTGATTGGATCCTCCAATTACAAGTCGTTCAGTGCTAAGAAAATCACAGATACCAATTAGAAACAACGCAACTGTTATAGTGATCCAACCTACATCATCCTATAACAGTCACAACTCGACTGGATCCTCCAATTCCGAGCTGTTCTAACACAGTGTAAACAAAGATGTGAAAGAAGCTGACATTCATAAGGCAAGAAATCTTAAGAGTTCATACATAACCAGAATAACAGTGCTTCATTAAAGTTTTATAACCGCGAGCCTTGCTCAACCATCGATCCTTACAAAAATATAAAAACTGAGCCTATATACTCAGGAAAATTCCCCTCACAGAGGCGTGTCCAGTCACCCAAAGCTTGGTGTCCCTTCAGTCAAACTCATACTGACATCTTTCTTTAAGCGCCACCTTAACTACGCATGGCTCCTGTGAGGAGGGTAGCTGAGCCATTAAGTGCTGGGCTAGCGTGCGCAGACTTCTCTGTTGAGTCGAGGACTTCAACATAGTTTCTTTGAGAAAATTGATACACAGGACCTCTTTGGGTAGACGACTTGCCAGACCCTCCATCCCCTCACTTAATGAATGAAAGGAGGATTCATCCACCCATTCCTGCCTCCATTTACTCCAAGCAGAAACCAGGAGCGGAATCGTATTCGATGGCACTTGTAAATCGCGATAATCCCTTCGACGACTAGACTTGACACCTTTGGCCCCTTTTCGCACAACTCCTTTCTTTCTTGCTGACCACGGGATGTGACCCTATGCTATTATTCCCATAAGCGCTTTCGGCGTTCGCGAATAGGAAGGAGCTGATCCTTTCTTATCATAGTCGCGATGGGCAAAACGCCGAAACGGCTTAATAGGGCGCCACACGTTTTTGAAATCTGACGGTCCTTAGCTCACCCGATGCTGCTATGGGCCCCAGGTCCTAGATGCTCTCGCTACTTCGCACATCGGGGATACGATGATGCCGCACTTTGCTCCTTGAACTCGTGATGGGTGAATCGGCGAGGAGCTCAATCGCGCGCCAGGTGTCTGCTTCAGATGGACGGCTGAGACTGCCCCTTGATACTGTGGGCCCAACCCTGGGCGCTTTAGGCGCTTCGGGGTTCGAGGTTTCGTGATAAAAAGTGATACGAAACTTTTACCCTTCGAACTTGCGATTGCCAAAAATTGACGCGGCCAGATCTTGCGCCACGCGTCCTTAAAATGAATGGACGAGGGGGCATTCGATATTTAAAAGGGAGCCACCCTTGTTTACAGGCTCGCTCGAAGTGACTTGGTGCTAGGACCATGGGCTCGGCTCCTTAGACGCTTTCGACATTTCGCCGATCGGCGATCTTAACTGCAACGAATGGGAGGCTCCTTGTTTCCCGAAACTCCGATTCTCGATACACCGACTGGAAGCCACCTGTCCCAATTGGATCGAACGACCCAGATTTGTCTTGATATATTGGAGCTATCTCTTGCATTAACCCCGGGGCAACTTGGCAGCCTCGAAATCCCGACGACCGTTGATCAGCTTTATAGGTGGATCTCGGTGGCCGTCAGCAAAACTTCGCCCATTCGCTCGAATTGTAACTGAAAAGGGGTTCCTCCATGCTGCGCTTGGGCGCTTCCCGGGCAATCCTGCAGACATGTGTACCTTTGTGCCCCGATACCAAAATTGTTGCTAACAACATGAGACTTTGATCCAAATCCCTGGATTTAATTCAGATGTGATCTGATGGCTATAAATGATCCATCCTTTTCAAACTCTCATATGCGAGGGACCTCGACCAATGACTGGGATTATTTCACTATGCCAAATTCAATGACTGTGATTCTTTCTAGGAAAAGACACAAGATTTCTCAAGTTAACAGTCTGATCCGGGACTTGGCGGCTTGAGGACTTCTTCTTTGAAAATTCTAAGGCTTACCAAGCCCTTCAGAAGTCTTCAAAATCCTTCCTAAACCGACTAAGGCTCTTAATCATCACCGTCCACTTGGGGAAATCCATAAAAAACAAAGCTTTTCTAGCCCTAGCTGGGTATAATCACGCTAAGTACAACTATGATATTAGTGAATTATATGGGAAAACTTCACACATGTGCAAGGTTATACATAACACCAACAATAGGTATATATATTCTAACACACACACACACATACACAATTAAGGACTAGACAGATCACACCAATAGTAACATAGACTATGTGCATGCTCATAATTGTACAGTGCTAGGCAATTCTAGCAACAAATATGCACAAGTGTAAATCCGACAACCATTACCATGATAGAAAAGCATAATTACCAGCTCTTGCGCAAATCTAACAACAGATATACTGAAGCATGTTAGAAACACCAAATATCCATAACATGAATACATAATTATTTGCATAGTAATTTTAACAAATACATAGTGGACACTTATCTGGTATAAATATGCCACTGACTGCATATACATAGAATGTATTATTCCAGACAAATCTAACAACATATGCACACAAGTATAGTTACAACTGCAATTATTACTGTCTGTAACATATAATTGTCATATCTGAACAATCCTCGCAACGAATATTCAAGGATAATTACAATAATAAAAACCCATGAAAACATTCACATATCAAAACTTTTGTACAAGTTTAACATCAGGTATTCTGAGTATAATTAACATAACTAATACCCATAATAGAAGTACATGAACATTTTCACAGTAAGTATCCAACACATGATTACATAGTCATTCATACAATAATTTAAACTAAAACACGGTGGGTACTTATCTGATATAAATATTGACCAAATGCATACATACCTCTGAATTTCCTCCCAGACATAGACTTAGCTTCTTATAACTCAACAATAGGTCACCCCTGAGCCGAGGATAAACTCCACTTGGGAAAAGGGATTCCTATCCCAGACCAGTCTACTAAACATCAATACTATTCAGATTCAAGTGCCAACTCCAACAAGCTATAGTCCCTCATTCCCCAAATGCCTGTCCCACATCGGGAAGGGTGCCTCTTCTCTTCTCAACAGTCCTTTCACTTCCCCACTTCCCTTCCATGGCTTCAACAACAGGTCGGACAGGAAGCCTCTGAGTCTTGTAGCTGCAATTGGCACTTCGGGAAAACAATTCCCAACAATTCTCTCACCTGGAGAGAATGCTTACGAGCATGAAAACCCGCTTCTTCGACAACACTTTTTCCACCTGGAGAGAATGTACACGGGCCTAGAAACCCTCTTTTTCAGCTTCATTTCCAGCAATTCCACTTCAAGTGTCCTCAAGCGAAGATGGAGATGGAAACTAGTACGTACAACAACAATATGGAGATGGTATAGATGATGGCAGCAGAGAGTGGTCCTATCGAACCCCTGTGAGAATGGTAAATAACATTTTCCTCAAAATTGTTGGAAAGAATGATGGTCAAGATTGAAAATTGCACTAAGTTTTCCTAATATATTACATGTGCATAACATGACACTTGTCACCTTATCATCCCACTTTGCACCCACTTGGTGATTCGTTCCCTCCCTTTGGGAACTTAGGATAAATTGGTATATCCAATTAAGTGATTGATCTAGATGGATATCGGTGGCCACCCACCTCTTCCAACTGGCTCACATAAAACTTTGATCTTGGCAGTTCGAGTTTTCATTTTGGCAGTTTTTTTTTACAGTTTTTCAAGTCCCAAACTTTCAGGGTCATTTTGAGGCTCTAAACGATGTTTTTTGAGACTATTGGGGGGCCAAGAGTTCCCATCAACATTCCTTGACCTTGATCGAAGTTGTAATTCACAGATAGAACTTTTCGATGAGATATCAAATGCCTAAAATGAAGATCACATGCAAAAGTTACGACCCTGGGAAGTTGATGTACCAACTTACCCCATCGAGACTCGCATGCCTTTTGTCGCTTCATCTCCTAGGGTTAGGGTTTTGGATGTCTAGTGTTTTATAATTACTTTTAGATGCTGAAACGACCCATAGGCCTCATTGTATTGTGCTCAGACGAATGCCCGTAGTCGCCACATCTCTTCTCAGAGATTAGCTACCACCATTCGAGCAAGCTTGTTTTCATTCTGCATTTTATAGTTTCAACATATTTCTTTATTGTATAGAAGTTAAGTTCCATTGTATCTCTATTATTGTTCTCTGTATATCTGTGCTAATGTCATAGATCTGTGTTTCCTTTTGTTCCTCTCATAAATACAGATCAATGGTATTAGAGCAGTCTGATCTTCATTTGTTTCTTTGTGCATGTCCCCAACAAGGTCAGGGTATAAGCAGTTGGGACTCGAACTAGTTGAGCCTTTGCAAGATCGACCTCACCTAACCCGATGGCCGCCCATGGGGGAAGAAAAGAGAGATGATGGGGCAGGAGATCCCTTTAAATTGTTGCTCGAGGAAGCCCTCTCATGACAAAGGAATGAGATGATGGATAACTTTGTGAAAATCCTTCGATGACTCCCAACAAGTGACACATCTTCCTCACGTGGAGGCACCGCCCCCTTCAAGATACAAATCAATTTTGATATTCCTACATTTGAAGGTCAAATAGATGCGGATGCCATAGACAAATGGTTAAACCTTCAAGAAGGGTATTTTTCTGTCCATAACTTTTTCGATAGAGAAAATATTACATTTGCGCTCCTTAAGGCCGTCCCCCATGTCAAATATTGATGGGAGACTTTCTGTGAGCAAAAGGAAACATAGGGATCTACATTATTTGTAGTTGCACCCAGTTGGGGTTCCTTCAGGGATGCTATTAAGGAACAATACTACCATATTGGAAGTTATGACAACTTATACACAAGATGTACCACGTTGAGGTAGGAAAGGGACCAAACAGTGCCTGAGTTCACCAATTTCTTCCATACTTTGCGCACCAAGATGGGTATCAAAGAATTTGAATGACAACTGGTGCTGAAGTAGATACATCTAGATATAAATGGATTTTCTGGACATCTTTTCCTTAGGCATGGTCTATCGATATGCTGTAAAAATCAAGAAGAAGCTTAAACAAAATATGTGGCAATTTGGGTCTGCAAACCCCTCACAGCAGAAGCAGGGCAAAGGCGGCCCCAATCCGTAGAACAAAGGGAAGATCAAGGATGGAAAACCTTAGGAAAACCAGTCCAAGCCGCAAACAAAGAAGGACAATGGGAAGACAAAGAAAGACACTAGGAAATGGTGTGAGTTCCATAAGAGCCTCTGGCATAACACAACTAAATGTCGCTCAAAGAAGTCATTGGTGGTCGAGGTGAAAGCCTCTGAATCAGATGTAGGCTCTGAATCTGAGTCTAAACCAAAAAAAGGGAGAAAAATAATTGATGCAGAACCTAGTGCCACCGTTGCTACCACCACCAAGGTCCAACATGACAAACCTGTTGAACCAGAGGATGGTGAGCACCTCTTTCATTCACAGATGTGGGTGAAGGGTACTGCACTGCACTTCATTGTTGATAGCGGTAGCCAAAATAACCTCATGTTAGTGGAGGTCGTCAAGTAGCTGGCTCTGTTGACAACACCACACCCACATCCATACACCATTGGATGGCTCTGCCAAGGGAGTAATCTCCGTGTCAGCCAACAGTGTTGCCTGGCCTACGACATCAAGCCCTTCAAAGATGAGGTATTGTGTGATGTTGCCCCCCTTGAAGTTTGTGATGTTCTTTTGGGACAACCTTATTTATGGAAACATCATGATGTATATGAGTCTAGGCCTCATAGTGTTATCATTACTTTGGACAAGAAATTATACAAGATACTTGAGGTAGTCCCATCTACCGCCATTTCCTTTATCTTTGCCAAGAAATTCAGGAAGGTCATCTCTCAGATTGAGAAGTTTTTCTTCTTCGTGATTCATGTTAAAAGTGAGTGGAAGGTTACAGCCACATCCATGGCCTCTGTGACAGGTCTCTCCATGCAGCAAAATAAAGTGGATAAGGTCGCGAAAGAATACAAAGACATCATTTGCTCACCCACTGAGGTACCCCTGCACTGTGAGGTCAAGCACTCAATTGATCTGACTCCCGATGCACCACTACCCAATGGGCTAGTCTATCATTGCTCTCTGTCAGAAAATGAGGAAATCAAGCGCCAGATCCAAGAGCTACTTGAAAAAGGGCACATTCACCCAAGCTCATCACCTTGTGGAAGCCCAATCGTGCTTGTGCAAAAGAAATATGGGACCAGATGACTCTGCATTGATTATCGGGCCCTAAATAAAATCATAGTTAGGAACCGATACCCAATTCCCTGAATTTACGATCTCCTTGACCAAATCAAGGGGGCCAAATACTTAAGTAAGATTGATCTAAAGTCCGACTACCACTAGGTCCTAATAGAGCACAACGATGTATGGAAGGTTGCCTTCAAGTCCAAAGAAGGTTTTTTTAATGGTTAGTCATGCCCTTTGGCTTGACAAATTCCCCAACAACTTTCATGAGGATGATGGACAATATCTTGCAGCCTTTCACCATTTCCTTTGTGGTGGTGTATCTGGATGACATCCTCATCTTCAAGAAGAATTGGGTGGAACACTTGTAGCACATTCAACAGGTTCTGGACACTCTGTGACAACACAATCTATATGCAAGTTTGGAAAAATGCTCCTTCGACATGAATATGATCCAATACCTAGGCTACATTGTTGATGAGCATGGGGTGCATGTCGATCCAGCCAAGATTCAGGTGTCACATACCCACTACCTAAATCGGATTTTTCCGGTCTTCTGCCGAATCAGAAGCCTTAAATATCCATGGAGGCCCAGCGTAAGCTAGCCCTTTCTCTCTCTCTCCGTTCCCATGTAATCGTGGGTCACGATCATAGTCCAAATAAACGCAGTGTCTTTTGTATTTCGTGTCTCAGCGCTACGGTAATGTTAAACCGTTCGGCTCTGCAACTGTCGAACCCCGACAGGGCTAGCAACCGGCCAATAGGAACAAGCCTCGTCACATAGTTAAGTGGAATACAGGTGGCAGAGGGGGAGGTGCGACACGGTAGTCGACAGGACAGGAGGGGGCCCCACTTCGCATGCCACACTATTCTGGAACCCCCATCCACCCCATTAAAGGTAGAATGGAAAGGGGGGTCCGGAATCCACCTGAGCGTCGTTGATCACGATGAATTAATCTCGACCGTTCAAGAGTTGCACGTCCAATTTTGGACCACCCCCCCCCATTAAAGGCAGAATGGCAAGGGGGCTCCAGAATGCATCCTCAGCCATAGATCTGGGCAGGTGGACTCTGGCCATCCAGATCTGCTCGTCACTTATCTAATTGCGCATTCATGCCCCAGCTTAAAGCCAACATCTCTTCCTCACATCAGGCGGTCGTTACAGACCCTGAATTCCCCGAAGGAATCTCGTCCGTTCATCAAGACTTAGCCACATGCTATCGTCTCATCATTATGGGTCGGGATTTGTCAAGGCAAGAGCCTGAGTTTTTGTCAACGGAACTCCTGAATCCCAGATCCCCGATTTCTCGAAATGGGGGATCTCACGATGTGTGGCCTCCATCGATCGGACGACGTAGATCTATCCCAGGGTTTTCACCATGGAAAAGCCCGAGCTCTTGTCAACAGGAATCCCGATTCCGCGATTCCTGATTTTCTGAAATGGGAGATCTCACGACACATGGCCTTCGTCAATCGGACGACTTAGATTTATTCTGGGGTTTTTCGCCCCTATACACTGGGGTCTTAACCCTCTGGTAACTCTTGACAGATCCAACGGTTGTTGGGTTTTTCCGCCGAGATCTGATGGCTTGGACAAATTCCCTACTTATGGGCTCTGCCACGCCTTCCTGGACGTGGAAAATCAACTGTTCGGATGTTCTCATGGACCTTGGGGATCTACGATCCCGATTTCTTTGCTACCCACGAAGACACAGAGAAACCAAGTGGTAAGGCATTTAACACCCTACTTTCTCCTACCAAATCTAACAGTCATGAGTGACCACCGATTTCCTGATGGAATCTCGTCCATCGATCAATACCTGTCAAGGTTAAGGTACTCAACACTCCATCTTCTCCTTCCGATCTGACGGTCGTGCGCGACCACAGATCTCTCGACGGAATCTCGTCAGACGATTTGATAATTATCAGGAATTTCTTAAGGCCTTCCGCCTTCACATCCTCCTTCCAGGCTCTTGATGGCTCTTCCAAGAAGGGTATCTCTATGGGGAGGTTAACCCAGGGCACTATCTGAGGCAGATAAGGGTATCTTTCTTTCGAGGACCAGACATGAAGTCTGAATTAGATCAGTATGCATATACACAACAATTTAAGAGAACATAAGCCATACGTAGTCTTTCCATCTAAACATACAACTATCAGTACTGATCAAGACACCATACAGACATCCTTATAATGAAATCATTCACAGTTTCATAGCTTATGACCATAAATGTCAGAATACACACACACACACACACACACACNATATTTCAAGATGCCAGAGGCAAAACACTTATCAAAAATAACACCAGGGGTTATGCAACTACTGAGAGGGGTGCTCGTTTCCACCCAACCGTAGGCTTAGCAACTCCCAGAGGATTTACCACTAGCCACCCCCGAGATGAGACCATGATGTTGTGAGACTGCATCTCTACCTACCAGTGACCAGGAGCGAAGGTTACTCTCCTTCCTCTCTGTTATCACTTACTCTGCGTATTGCCAGAGTTCTCCCCTCGTGTCTGCCCCCCAATTGCTTCTACCCCACGCCTTATCCTCTTGCGAGGTTGCGTGTGGCGCGATTACCCTCGCGCTGGTCATGCCTGATGGCTCTATGGATGGGCGGTTCACCTCCCATCCCTAATTAAACCATCTACCTACCAGCCTGCGAGACATTTAATTCAGGGCTAGCGAGTCGCTTTTGGTTCTCCGGGCCAGTGGAGTCCAAATACGGTATTAATCCTCGATGGAAGTTAACACCACCTTTCCAGGTGCCTTCCACCGCCATCGTGGTCTCTTTTTAGCACACCCCCTCTCAACAGTTCTGCAATATCATTTCATAATGTTATTTACATTCATCGACCTTCTTCATAAGGTCCATTCACATCATACATTCACATTTTCATCATGCTTTAGCATGGTAATTCCTATATTAGGATTAATTACAAATTTGGGGGAAACAGGGTGTTACAATTCCCTCCCCCCTTAAAGGAACACCGTCCTCGGTGTTCTTTCTCAAAACACATGTCATGCCTTTCTTATTCGGCAACTTCAGAAGTCTTGATCTTCGTCATCTTCCTTCAATAATTCTTGGTCAACAAGCACATTAATTCACAATTTTGTGCAAAAACATCTTACTGATGTTCAAATTTCAAAAGAAAAAGAAAATTTCATATTCTTAGCACAATACTTATCTGTGTAGTTCGTGGATCTGTATCCACATGGTAATTTTGTTATCCATGCTCATCGTCCTCCTTGACGTACCCGTTGGATGCAGAATTCCAATTCAATAGCTCACAAAAGCCATCATAATTTCATCTTTCTTTCCAAGGTTTTCTCCGCACGGGAAACTACCCACTGTGTGCATTATTCCAATAGTTTTCAAAAATTATTAAGGTCTCCTCTTCCTTGCGGTCACTCACCCTCCAGGCCCAGGCTCAGGCATCCCCTCCACTGTTATACACTCCCTCGGGCGATCCATCTTGCCTTGCCAAGGTTTTCTCACACAGGAAGAATTTTAGAGACTCTATCGAGTCTTACAGTCGAGGCGTCACTCGTACTTGCTCTGTCGAGGCGTCCCTCCGGTTGGTGTTACCTCAACACAATTTTATTTCAAGCAATCATGACTCATCACAGGGTTTTCATGGCTCAGTAGTAGTCATGTTCATCACCTTCAGTTTTGACAGCCTTCAATTGTTCCTTTCTGAACATGTCTTTTCTTCTCACCTGTATCACAGGTATACAAAATTCATGAGACATCATTATCAATTCTAGCTTTCAAAATTTTATTTGCAAACCTGTCACCCACAGATTTGTCCATTCTCACGATTTGTTTTCATATTGTTTCCGCACAGGAACCAAATTCATAATTATGGGAC
>JASDQU010242653.1:59285-72725 GCA_032191745.1 Picea mariana
GCCTTCTTCCTTGAGGTATTCCCAATGAAACCCTTGAAGCTAAACCTGCAAAACTTGAGAGGTGATGTGCATACAAGAGATAATATGTTGGATCTACTAATAAGATGACATTTCAATCCTATCTAGCAAATCAAGATATATAGATCTACAAGAACATGCATTGATAGATCTACCCTAGTAACATTTTACCAAAGATCCAATGTGTGCAATCACCAACCAAATTGAAACAAATTTACCTCATAAGTATGGCAAGAACAAGAACATGCATAGCTCTTCCAATTATCCTCCAAAGCTTCTCTTTTATTATTACTCAAGAAAATGGATCTTGGAGAGAACTTACTCCAAAACCCTAAGAGCCAAAGAATGGAAATGATGGAACAGGAGAGAGAGAGAGAGAGTGGAAGAAATCAAGTAGCATAACATTAGCTCAAGATATGGTGAGTTGGGAGTGAGGAAAGGGATCTATTTATACTTGGAGAGGTAAACTCACCCCTCTTGGATCAATGCCAAGTGTCCCACACCAAGCAAAAGAGGAGATCCCAAGGCTAGGGCGCACCATCTAGGGTTTGAACATTAAATCTAGGGTGTAGATGGTGTGGGAAATGTTGGGATCAAGCAAAAAGCAAGTGGGAGGCTTATGGGATGCGTGTCGAGGGAGAGGAAGAGGCCCCAACCAATAAAAACGAATTTTCTAGAAGAAATGCAATAGGGGAGGTGTAACTCTCCTTGGAGGGCGCAACTTTTGGGGATGAGGAGATGAAAGGAATGGAGTGAATGAGGGAGAGGGTGTTGGGATGAAGGAAAGTGTGACGTGGAGACCCAAGAGGAGCGCACCACATGTGAGAGGGGTCCCCCCACACACCAATACCAAGTTACAACGTCACCTCACCAAGGGAAGACGTCAATCCCCCTAGGGGGCGTAATTTTTTGAGTGATGTGAGGGGTAAGGGGTTAGAAAAAGGTTGGAAATGGTTGGGATGGGTAGGTTATGCTTAGGGAGTCTCTCTCTAACCTTTATCCATCATTTAACATCCCTTTAACTCATTATTACATTTTTACAATTTTGCTATGTTTGGACTTTAGCAATTAAAATTGTTGTTTTTGACTGACTGACACTCCAAGTGGACAAACCCATAGCAAAAGTTGTCTGACTGAGATGAAACTTGGTCCATGGGTGTAGGGGGTGCTATTCCATTTCTTTTGAGCACAAATACCCCTATCAAAAATCCAAGGACCTAGTTTTTACAATTTTTGCTCAAACATAATCAATTAATTAAATAATTAAACCTCCAAACTTAGGGAAATTTAATTAAAAATTAATTAATTAAAAAAAACTCTTTTAGACTCGATGGAATTCCGCGAGACTTTCTAAGATGTCTTGCATGGTCATTTACAATGATTCCCTACAATAGTTACCAAAAGATAAGCCCACTAGAACGTCGTTCACCACTTTGGAGGAATTTTTGCAAGTGTGAGGGAAAAACTCAAGGGAAATCAATAAGGCTGAAAAGCCCAATTGATAACCTGAGAATAAAAAACCCTCGATGAAAGGAACTCTCCCAGTGAACCGATCCCAAGGTAACTGACCTAGACATGACTCATGCAGACCTATTACATTATTGACCCATGCAGGAGTGCGGAAATTCCTGTTACAAAAAGAAGTGTTGGGGCCAAACAATGCCCTGTAGAACCAAAAGTCTTCAACCAATTTGCATCTGATGATGCATCTCTTCATGGCACATGGAGTTGACCCCCTATGTTGGAGAGGCGGTCAACAGGCGTGATGCAAACTAATAATTTGGAATCTATTACCCAACTATTGGAAGTCAAGATTCTATTAAAGGTTCAGATGCTTGTTCAAAATATTATAAAATGATTAGACACCATCCACCAACCAAATCCCTTTGACCCCTTCGTCCATAACCTCCCCCATCCCCCACTTCGATCACTTCTTGCCCAAAGATTTAACATCTGGCATGGCACAATGTACAAGATCACATAGCAACAAATGCGCCCAAAAGATTTTTTTCTCAAAAAAGACAATAACTCCTAGAAAAAAAGATTGATAAAAAACTACTTGATAAACCAAGATACCAAACACATCTAGCTCGTGGGAAGGGTAAGTCTCGGCATGCCAAAAAAAGTGACATAAAAAAGTGCAACCAACAGAGAAATTAAAGGGTGTTTTGTCCCACTTCACACTAAGTTTTTCACAAAAACCCTAGTAGAGAAGGAGAACGGAGAACAGAGAATAAGCTCGTTTGTGTTTGGTGCATCTACTATTCTATCTATTCAAAAAATGTACATCTTTATGTCTATATAATTATATTTATTTCTTTAATTATTTTTAACTGTATATATACACTATTTACGTATCCCCCATGTCCCGTTTCAGAGGTCTATTTGTCCTTTATCAGATACTTGAATCCCCATATCGTCATGTCAAGTGACTTAGTTGATAAATATGTCCTTGGAGATTGACCCCAATGTAGAACAGGATGCAATGGAAAACTCTGTGAAAGACCGAGATGAGAGCCAAAATGAGTATCTCACGCTCACTGATATGAGCACACAATATTAGCAAGTAATTTGAAGAGGTGTCTCTCTCAAATTCATTTCCTTTGCATCATAACATGTATTTATAGTTTGAATTTGTGACAACATTTGATATAAAAAACGAAGATAGATCTTTGTCTTTGTATAAATCTAGCCAAAATAAACTAATAATAAAAAATAGTTTTTCTCACATGTGAAGCACTAAAAATAACTTAGCACTAAATTTTCCACGGATATATACAAAGCAATTTGAGTGCTCATCAGCAATACTTTAGAGATAGAAAGCTCTAATCAATTTGAGTGGTCATAACATCGTAAAGAAAATTACGAGGATGGATGATAAACTTAAGTCTACACCAAAACAGAGAACCCCTAATCATAGTGACAAAACTTGAAACTCCTTCAAAATTCAAAAGCATTTTGTTCTAAAAAATTTGTTATGCAGCATACATTTAAGAGAGAACACACTTATCAATATGTTCTTTGCAAAGAAATCGATCCAGAGGATTTCATTTTATAAATAAACAAGAATGGGTTACTACAATATATATGAAGACATAATTCAAAGCTGAAATTTACCTCACAGTTAATTTGGCTTCCAACACCTTGATTTCCTCTAGGACACCAATCCAATGCCCAGACAGATCCACCCACATTTAGCACGAAGTCATTCCTAAACAACATAAAAGAGAAAGAAAGTACTTACTAGTAGCCACAAAGATGAAGTTAAGCAAAGCATTAACATCACTACCGATATTTACAGAAGTCAAACAAATATATGCCATGCACAAAGAATGTCACCAAAAAATGTGTTATTGCACTCGTCAAATATAATATCCATCTATATTCTAATCTACTAAATTGCTTGGTTATCCACGAAATTGAATAATTTGATTTATACAGAATAGTTTATGTTATTGCTTAATTCTAAAAATGGTTTTATTATAAACGCGGGTGATGAAAAATTGCACTTATAAAATATTCAAAGAAATCAACCAGTCAACATGCATTTTACACAATAGATGAGTGGGACATGTTACCACACAATCTAGCAGCAAGTGCAGAGCCTTCACAAGGCACAAGATTAGTGGAACATCAGAATATGTCACCACTGTCACCTTGGAAACAAGTACAACTTCTCTCTTTTTAGTGAAGGAGTGGAATCCAACAAGAGAGGCTTCCCTAGTAGCCTCCAAAAATCCCTAGGCAAGACACAATCAAATATAGGGCCTCCCGGTTAGCTACTTAATCAACCACCAATAAAGTAAGATAGACAAATCAGAGATAAGGTAGTGAAACAAAGCAATTTCCAGATTTGAAGAGATGAGGATCTAGGTCAATCTAGGAGGTTTTCCAAGTCAATTCAAGGCTCAAGAGGATCTCAAAACACTACAAAAGAAGAAAAAGCCTAAGGCTGTTGTAAAATTTGGAAAAAGATATCAAATTACAGCAGTAAAATAAATTATTACAGCAGCAAATAAACTAGCCCTTTGACAAGCAATAATTCAATGAATAAAGAGGGCTAAACAATGAGCTAAATTAAGGTTTCATTAACTAACAAAATCAGAAAATTAAGGAGTATATAACAGCCCAAAAACCGTACACATTTTGCCCTAAAAGGCTGTAATAACACTTCAGAAATACAAATTAGGGTTTCAACAATGTTTATTAGGTCAACAATATGTATAAAACTTAAAAGTTAAAACGTCTAGGTTATTTATGGCTGAAAATGAAAATTTGTTGTAATAAAACCCTAAATTAACCCTATAACAGTAAAAAGAGAATAATTTTCAGAATTAAATGATTGACTATTGAGTGACTAATGCCTAATATATTTTTGGGCATATGGGGTCAATTAAGGATTCCTTTGGAGAGAAATGAGTGGAATTTTTTAGGGTGATACCTAGAGGTTGTTTACTACTAACCCTAGGAGATTCTCCTAAAATATTAAGGACAATTCAAGGGAATGTGCTTCACTAGTAAGCTTTCAAGAGCTTTGACAAGAAGGGTTTTTTCAAGAATAATCCAAGAGAATGCTCAACCAACACTAGAGAAACAACATTACACTTAAATGCATTCATAAACAAAACCACGAGATGAAAAGAGACCACTTACTCAAGAAATCTTTCATCCATCAAAACCCTAGCAATGAATATCCATGCAGTAGCAAAGAATCCACAAGCACATCTTCTCCAAAAAATCGCTCTAACTAGCCATCCATAGCATTTTTCATAAGAGAGAATGTAGAAGTAGACAAGTAGTGATGTATCTCCATATGTAGCAATGATTTACAAGTGACAAGTGCTTCTTTTATTTATATGAGAGATCTAGCACCCTTCTCACACAATAGAAGCCCTAAAAACACAAAATAATGCCTTTATCTCTCACAAACCCTGGAGATAAGGAAACAATACATAAAAAATACACAATACACGATACATGAGTGGATAGGTCACTAATACCCCCAACGATGCCTCCAAGATGAAGTAAAGTAATTCAAACATCACGTTGTCCCTCATAAATGTGTTCTAGATCTCACACGTGTGGCACGTGTGGCCTCGTGAAGTGGACAGCTCACTCTAAAGTGATGTCTATAGGCTCAAAATTGAAACGTTGCCATGAAAGGGTGCAATGTTTCATCTCCAAGAAGTGTGTCATGTCCCCAAGAGGTGTGATGTCTCATCAAAAGGTGCCATGTCATCATCAAGAAGCCCCAACGCCCCCTCAAAGGTGCAACGTTTCATCAAGAGGTGWCAAATCATCATCATCATGCAACCTCCCATCATCAAAAGGCTCAACGTCATACCCCATGTTTGTTAGAGTGTCTCATCAAGGGAGCCATGTCATCAAAAGGCTCAACGTCCTCCTAGAAGTGTGGAATGACCTCTCTCAAGTGGTGGGGAYGGCCTCCATGAAAGTGTGCTAGTATCCCCTCAATATCCTCCAAAGAATCCAAGTGTCAATCAAGCATGTGGCTATGTGTTGTTACAACAAAGTCTTGCACCTTAGTGCAAAGCCTCACTAGGTGACTAAGACAAYGAGTAACATGGGAGAGTCACCACTATCACCTTAGCAACTACTCCCTTCGTTTTCGTGATGGATATGATCCAACACAAGGGAGGCTTCCCTAATAGATCTTAGGGATCTAATGGCCCAGTCAAACCAAGTCAAGAGCCCCCTAAGTCTTCTACTTCTATCACCACCAATCAAGAGGATCAAACAACTAGGGTTTTTGGTGGATTTGAAGGTAATTTTCAGATTTGAGTTCAAAGGGTCCTATGGCTGTTCTAATAGCTTAGGTCAACCAATATGAGATCAAGGAAGGTCCCCAAACACACAAAATCAAGAAATTACACAATGTTGTAGCAAACTAGCTTGTAAAATAGAAAAATTGCAGCAATATATCAGTTTAAAACAGCAGTAATAAATAGCCCAAAAACCTATGATAATAAAGTAAAAATGAAGGGCTAGAATGAGAGTAAAATAGAGATTGAACTACAACAAATTTATGCAGTAAAAGAGCATATAACAGCACTATAAACCCTAGACGTCAGCCCTAAAAAGTGGCTAAAAAATGCATTAAAATTAACACTTTGTATTTTATAATATATTTCAAACACTTTCTATCCCCTAAGACTAAGACATCCAAGTCAATTAATGCTGAAAATGAAAGATTTTGCTGTAATTTAACCCTAGAATACCCTAAAAACATAAAAGAAAAATGAATTTAAATGAAATAATGATTGACACAAGGGAGAAGACTAGTGCCTTTCTCTCCCTAGGGCATATGGAGTCAAGGATCAACACACTTGAAGAGGATTGGAGTAGATCTAGGTTCAAAAGACTAGGGTAAGTCCACTAACTATCCCTAGAGATTTGACCCAAGGCTTCTCAATCTTCAAGGATGAGATAAGGGACGGAGCCCACCTTCTCCTTCCTCAAAGACTTGGAAGAAGGGTTTGTTTAAGAGGGATAATGAAAAATAAAATACCACGCCCACTTGCTTAACACTTAATTACCATCATCCATAAACATAACGAAGACAAAAGAAGTCCACTTACTTAGATTATCATGCATTCATCCAAGCTTCACCAATATCCATCCAAGAAAAGAATGCAATCCACATCAAGAAGTCTTCCTTAAGAGGTCGCTCTACTTAGACATCCATAGCGCACAAGAGAAAAGAGATGGAAATCAAGAGAAGAGAAGTCTTCCACAACATGCAATGATCCAAATGAGGTAGCGCTCCCTCTATAAATATAAGGAAACCAAGCACTATCCTCTATAAAAGGCTAAAATGAAGTAAAATCCCTAAAATGTAATAAATCCATGATACAAGGTGGATAGGTCAAGGCCAACCGCCAAAAAAATGCCTCGTCAATGAGTAAAAGATGCCATAAATGCTAGACGTCCATCATAAATTCCCTCCAAGAGTCACACGTGTGAGTGAGTGAGTGAAATAAGCATGACATCATCCTCCAAAGCGGTGTATAATGCTTCATAAGTCATGTCTCTCCATGAAAGGGTGCAACGTCTCATCAAATGTCATGTCTCATCATCCAAAAGTCACATCTCATCATCAAAGGTGCAAGTGTCTCCTCATCGTTCTAGGTTGGCTCCAAAGCAGTCATACATAATTATCAAGTGAAATGTTCCATCATAAGTCCAACGCCCTCGGGCTAGGGCATGACATCATCAAGGGAGAAGGTACCATGACCCCTCCAAAGGGGTGTGCTATCATCATCACGTCCATCATCATCAAGAGAAGGCTCAACGTCGACCAAGAAGGTACAATGCCATCATGGGGGTGCCATGCCCTCTCCAAGGGGTGTACAAGGTCACCAAGAAATCCCAACTTCCTCAATAATGGTCCAAATCATCATCAAAATAGAAGAACGTCCTCAAAAATCATGGAAGAAGAGTGTAGTCATCATCATCATGGTAAGAAGGTCCTCTCCATCATGGTATATCATCATCTGTGTGGGCTCATATCATCATACATCCGGGACACGCATTTCCAAAACAACATAATAAGTGTGCCATGTCATATACAAGGGTCATTAGGTTAGATCACACCAAGAATCCTCATCAAACTTCACAATAGCTCAATATTCAATACAATTTACCAAGTCTAGATACAATACAGCCATCACCTACCCCTATCACATGCAACAAAACCCAAGAAAGAAAATAGATCCCAGAAATCCCATCAAGGGATATGTAAAGTGTAAGATGAGTATGGTAAAGAGGAAATAGAAGGGGTTCATTGGTTGTCTTGCACTGTCAAGTAAGGTCAATGAATATTCATCCCATGAAAGCTTTTGTAGAGGATTTCCATAATGCTTTGAGTTACCCTTTCCCAGCAACTCTGACCAATGTGTCATCTCCAAGAGCAATCTCCATCCTGACCTCGGTGTCTCTGAGATCAATCAAATGCTCTCTGACTCCAGTCGTATGGCTCGAAGCCCCGCTGTCAATATACCAGATACTGGGTGTCGTCTCCACTGAAGTGCAGCATATGAGGAAAGCACACTCTCTCTGAAACCGTGTATGGAACTCCGCCTCCTACAGCATAGTGCCCCAACTTCTTACAAACAAAGCACTTCACTTTGCTCATATCTCTTTTCTAACCACTACTCTGACCACTGCTGCTATCTCCTCCACTCCCTTGTGGTGGGGCCCCAAACTTGGGACTCTGCTGGCCCCCACAGTCGGCCTTCTTCTTGCCCTTTGTCCAAAGAGAAAGATCCTCATCACCCTGACTAGACTATTGTTGTTGTTGTTGTCGATATCCAGAGGCCTGTGCTACAAGTCTAATCTCCTCCTGGACGAAGTCATCCAACATCCTCTCCCATGTAGGCATGGCCTCCCTGGCAACAATGCCACGAACAAATGGACCCCACAGTTTGGTGAAGCTATTCATAGCTTGCCTCACCAAAGAGTTAGGATCCACCACCTCTCCGATGGCTCCAAGCTTGTCTCTAATCTGAGTGTAGTGACCAAGGAATGAAATCACCAACTCATCCTTGAGCATCTAAATGCCCCTGGGTCGATCATGAAGAACTATCTTCCGGTTCTCATTGGAGCTCTCNTCGTATGCATAAGTCTTCCCAGTCAAATGGGGTATGATATGATCAAGAACTGCATCACAAATGGTCCTCTTTGCCTTGGTGTTCCTTTTCCTAAACTCTGCCACCAAGACGGGAGCAGAGATAGGAATGACTTGAACAGTTGCCTCAACTATGTCCCATAGTTCGAGGTCCTCTAAGACAAAGACCATCCTCGCCTTCCAAGGCGACCAATTACTAGCCCCAGCTAGCCTGTCCTCAACACGCATCTGAGATGTTGACATGTCTGCCAAACTGCACTCCAACTGATGCTCAAACTGCAAAGGAACGTTGCCTCACTCCTGTCAACACAAGTGTGAAAAGAGGCAAGCGAACTCCGACCTCACTCCTAGCAATATAGGTGTGAAAAGAGGTCAAGTCAAATCCGCCTCACTCCTACTCCATAGGTGTGAAAAGAGACTGACAACAAACTGTCACAGCTGCCCAACTGTCCTCTACAAAAATCTGTCCACTAACAACCACTGAAAAATATCAATGGTTGTCCACAAAAATCTGCCAAGAAGATGTATATGACAGCCAACACATATGTTGTCCAAACTGCTCAAAAAATCAGCAACCTCAGCTCTGATACCATGAAGATTTTCCAAGTTCTATCAAGATGCCAACTGAGTCTGTCTTTGACCTCAGTATGGCTCTAAGTTTCAACTGTCTAACAATGGTTTGCTACTGTTTTAGGACAGCAAACTGTTCAGTGACTTCTTGCTGATTTGTTACAGTTGTATTTGCAATTTTAGGTGCTCTAGCATGTAGTTTTAGTAACCAAGAGTTAGCACATGCATACCAAAATAAATACAACACACCTAGAGATCTTTACAGCTGAAAATAAGCAGATCTAAAAGACTAACACACATCATTTTGTACACAGGTATTTTTGGTCAACATGACCCTGGATAAAACCCCCCCGGGGAAAACCAGTTTGGGATATATGTCTATAAATGAGGAGAATAGATGGTGGAATACAGCAAGTACAAAATATAGATGAACCTGATACAATAGCAGCTTTTTCCAAGCTGAAACACAAGTCGAAATGTAGCAAGTGCGCCCCTCATAAATGCTCCCAAATCCACTGAATCTGTTGCAAATTCAAACTTTGAGCTCTGAATGGAAAACCCCTCCACACTAATCAAGTATTGATGTGTGGCCTCCCTCTAAAACTGATCCCACTGCAATCTGACAGGTGTAAGACCTTCCCACTGTTGATGTGCCCTCCTGAACAAGTGCACCCTCCTCAACACTGGAAGCTCCTCAGTAAATAAACAAGGCTCCAAGCTAGATGCCTCTCTCCATGAAAGTATGCGCCCAAGCTAGTCCCACCTCATGCTTCAGACCTCATCTCCAAGCTCTCTCTCAATCTCTCCAAGTGAGCAAATGAGTGAATGAGCTCTCATTTGCCCTTTGCGCCCCTCTTGAACCTCCATAAGGAAACCTAGGATATGGATGGCTGAGATCATCCCATCTCCCATCTAATCAAAGGTTGAGATCTCTCCAAAAGAATCTCACTCAAAAACCCACTTTGGGTTAAGTTCCCTAAGTTCACTTTATGTCTCTAATTCACCCACACAGTGAATTAATAATCATTTTAGGCATAAATGACAAAATTTCACTTTTGGCTTAAATCTCCTAAGTCAAAGTGAAATTAGACACAAAGTACATAGTACTTCCCACATGTGTTTAGGAGAGCAGAAACACATGGGGAACACCTCGCAGGTTACATAATCTCAACACTAACTATAAATGCATACTAATGCATATTAAAGAAACACACTTTTACCTAACGACACATTAGACCGAGTAGATCTTAACTAACTCCTAAGTGTCTAAATATCCTAACATCCCCCCTTAAGAACAACGTGGGATAGGATTGAAGGATTTACAATAGTGACACAATAGGAGAAGGAAGGAGGTATTAGAGCCTATCTCCCCTTGATGACAACTTCCTAAACTCCTAACATAGATCAAAGTTTGGAAAACTTCGCTTCTGTAAGAGACTTTGTGAAAATATCTGCAATTTGATCTTCTGTAGGGCAAAAGAGCACTTCAATAACTTGATCATGAATGCGCTTTCTAATGAAGTGCATGTGTAGCTCGATGTGTTTGTTGCGTTGATGTTGAACTGGGTCTTTGGCGAGCTTGATGGCACTCCGATTGTTACACCAAAGGATGGTCGGATGTTGTTGCTGGAATCCAAACTCTGAAATGATCTGTCGAAGCCACAAGGCTTCCTGACTTGCATTTACCGCTACTCGGTACTCTACTTCTGCTGAAAGAAGTGCAATAGCCTGTTGTTTCTTACAGGCCCAAGTGACTGGTCCTAAACCAAGGCTAAAAACATAACCTACAGTAGACTTCTGATCATCAGGGTCACCGACCCAATCTGAATCAATGAAACCAACCAATAAAAAAGTCCCTCCTGAACTATAATGTATCCTGAACTGAATTTTACCACGGACATAGCGAAATATCCTTTTAATTGCTATCCAATGGCCTTTATGGGGTGTTTGCATATACCGGGCAACAAGACCAACAACAAAGGAAAGATCAGGATGGGTATGAGTCAAGTATAAGAAGCTACCAACTAACCGACGATACAAGGTGGCATCAACTTCGTCAGAAGTACANTGTAGCTCGATGTGTTTGTTGCGTTGATGTTGAACTGGGTCTTTGGCGAGCTTGATGGCACTCTGATTGTTACACCAAAGGCTGGTCGGATGTTGTTGCTGGAATCCAAACTCTGAAATGATCTGTCGAAGCCACAAGGCTTCCTGACTTGCATTTACCGCTACTCGGTACTCTACTTCTGCTGAAAGAAGTGCAATAGCCTGTTGTTTCTTACAGGCCCAAGTGACTGATCCTAAACCAAGGCTAAAAACATAACCTACAGTAGACTTCTGATCATCAGGGTCACCGACCCAATCTGAATCAATGAAACCAACCAATAAAAAAATCCCTCCTGAACTATAATTTATCCTGAACTGAATTTTACCACGGACATAGCGAAATATCCTTTTAATTGCTATCCAATGGCCTTTATGGGGTGTTTGCATATACCGAGCAACAAGACCAACAACAAAGGAAAGATCAGGATGGGTATGAGTCAAGTATAAGAAGCTACCAACTAACCGACGATACAAGGTGGCATCAACTTCGTCAGAAGTACAAGTGGCAGCAAGCTTGACTCCAGACTGGAAGGGAGAAGGGGTTGGTTTACAATCTTCCATGTGAAAGCGACAAAGAAGGTCACAAGCATACTTAGACTAGGAAAGAAAAATTCCTTCACTGGTTTGCAAAACTTGGAGGCCAAGGAAATAGTGCAAAAAGCCTAAGTCTATCATTTCAAATTTCTTCTTAAGGCTGGTTTTCACATGGTTTAAAAGTTTTGAGTCACTACCAGTAAGGATAAGGTCATCAACATAAAGGACAAAGATTTTGAGATGGCTTCCTACTTTCTTGGTATAGACATTAGGATCAAAATGGCATCTAGAGAATCCAGTGTCAATAAGAAAGTTGTCAATTTTGGCATACCAAGCTCAGGGAGCTTGCTTAAGACCCATAAAGAGATTTCTTAAGGCGACAAATAAGGCTAGAGTCATTCTAGACATAACCAGGAGGTTGTTCCATGTAGATTTTTTCTTGCAAATCTCCATGCAGGAAGGCGGATTTAACATCCATCTGATGGACCTCCCATTTATGTGAGGCAGCAAGGGCAAGAATAAGGCGAATGGAATTCATTTTGGCTACAGGGGGCAAAGGTTTCATTATAGTCAATCCCTTCAACTTGGGAAAATCCTTTGGTAACTAACCGAGCCTTGTGTCTTTCAACACTTCCATCTAATGCATACTTAGTTCTGTAGATCCATTTACATCTGACAAGTTTTCTTCCTTTTGGAAGAGGTACAAGATCCCAAGTATCGTTTGCCATTAAAGAACGATACTCTTCATTCATTGTTGTATGAGTATCCCAATCTGAATGACCTGAAGCTTCTGCAAATGTCTTTGGATCATAAGTCTTTGAAACTTGAGCCAAAAGAGAAGAGGCTCGCTAGAACTGTGAACATGTTCGACGCTGATCTGAAGGATCATCGACAAGATCACCAGTTGCTTCTCGTGTTGAACGAACCCATCTAGGAAGCGGTAGAGTTGGTGTTGGTTTAGGTTCAAAGGACTCATCTGGAGGAAGGTGAGCAGACGGAGGTGGATTTTCATCCTCACTATCATCATCTGAAGAAGAAACCAGAATAGGAACAAAAGAAGGCACAATCGTCGAATTATGCTCACAGACCAAGATATTTTCATCAAATTTAGCATCTCTTCTAATAATAATTTCATTACAATGTCGTTGAAAAAGTCTATAACCTTTGACATCTTCAAAATAACTAACAAATATACACTTCTCACTTTTAAGCTACAATGCTTTCCGTTTCTCATCAGGAATGTGAGCCCATGTTATACTGCCAAATACACGAAAAATGACTTACATCTGGTTTAATTTTAGTACAAGCTTCTTCCGGCTTTATATTTTTAAGAGACTTTGTGGGAGTCCGATTTACTATGTAATTTGCACAGTTGATGGCTTTCGCCCAATACTTTAGACTTAATCCCTTAGATTGGATCATACAATTAGCCATTTCTTTTAATGTGCAGTTCTTTCTCTCAGCAACGCCATTTTGTTGTGGTGTATATGGAATAGTGTGTTGCATTTGGATGCCCTGTGTAGTGCAGTAACTTGTAAAATTATTGTTCACATATTCGTCTCCAT
>JASDQU010242653.1:89650-106085 GCA_032191745.1 Picea mariana
GGCAAAAATAAATTTACTAAGTTCAGAACTAAGCTTGGTATTTGTTCAAATGTACTTTTGGATCAAAGGTGGGATTGTTAGCCATGATGATCCTAAAGTACTTCTAGACTTAGTCTTTTCCTATGATTATTAATTCTATAATAAATATTGTTAGATATGATGATCCTAAAGTATTTCTAGACATATTAGAAGAATAAATATATTCTAGAATTATTGTACATGGACACCTGTCATATTCACGTGATCATGTGATAAGATATCCATATTAAATTTAGTGTAGGAGACAAGAATGAAGAGCTTATTTAACCTATCTATTTCTCATGTGAGGATGATTCAATTTGTAGTCATTGCATCAATTATGTAATATTCTTTTCCTTATTAATAAACTTGTGTATCTGAGGACACTTTGGTATCAATCAGCGTTTCATTCCTTCCAAAAACTTACAAGGAAACCTCAACAATTTGCTTAAAACTAGCAGTTGCACAGTCAATAAATCACATTGAAACTAAGCTTTACGGCCTGCCTAAGAGAGATACGACCTACTGAAAAAAACATCATAAAACTATTGAATAACATGTTCGTACAACTGTACGGATCTACCTATATGGACCTGCTCCTATACGATTGCCTCTTTCCTTGATCACCCTGCTCTCTCTCTCTCTACCTCCTGGTCACTCAACCTACTCAATTGTTCAATTGTTCAACTATGTCTAAACCCTCTATCTTGACCTATCTTTATACTTTTAGCTAAAGCCCTGATCTACCAAAAACCTCATCTATTTTTTATATTAATCCTAGTCTAAGTCATAAATGCATGAAATACACTTTATTAGACTCTAACAACTAAATATAAGACCTTTCACTTTTTACTAAAGTGAATTACAAAATAGAATTAATTTTCCAAAATAACTCAAACCACTTCCAGCACGCTCATAGTGAACCTGTGAGGAAGTTCCTATCTGAGATATATTTTTGAACACTTCCTCTTAGCAAGGAAGAAATTATGCACCAATCCAAGTCTATCTCTGAATGCTTCAAGCTTCCCTTTTGCCAAGGGCTTGGTCAGAATATCAGCTACCTATTGATCTATGGTAATAAACTAGAGCTTCACTACTCCCTTCTGAACCCTATCTTGTATGAAGTGATATTTAATCTCTATATGCTTGGAATTGTCATGAAACACTAGATTCTCGAAGAATTTGATACAATTATGATTATCACAATAAATGACTATGGGATCCAACTCCTGATCAAACAATCATGCAATTAACTTGTGAAGCCAAATGGCCTCACGAGTCACAACTAACAGTACCAGCTGCCATGTTTTCTACCTCTATTGAGCTAAGTGCTACAGAAGTCTGCTTCCTATTGAACCAAGACACCATTGTTGATCCCAAGCTAATGCAGCATTGTGAGGTGCTCTTCCTGTTTGTTGCACTACCTGCCCAATCTGAGTCTGTATTCCCTTGCAACTTCACTTCACCATCTCTCTGATATCACAAACCATACTGCATTGTGCCCCCTCAAATATATGAGCGCATGTTTTGCTTCTAACCGACGCTCTTGCCTTGGCTCCATCATGAACCAACTCAAGGTGTTCACTGCAAAACATATATTTGGCCTAGTGTTGACCAAATACATCAAAGAACCTATCAACTGCCTATACAACGTGGGATCCACCAACTCTAAATCTGAAGTTGTCACCTTCTTCAGATCAATGAYCATGRGTGTGGCCATAGGTTTGCAGTCCTCCATCCGAAATCTCTTTAGGATCTCAATTGCATACTTACCCTGCCCAAGGAAAATCTCCCCTAGTCTYTGCCAAACTCTAACCCAAGAAGTAATGCATCATGTCGATGTCCTTCATCTCAAACTCAGCTACCATGTCTGCTTTGCACCCTGCAATGAGCTTCTCTACACCTGTAAGAAACAAGTCATCTACATACGGCACCAAAATGAACAAATCAGTSTCAACAAATATATAATATAAGTTAGAATYTGCTTCGCTTTTAGCGAAGCCCAAACACTGTAGATATCCATCATACCTAGAATACCATGCTCTCACTACAAACATGGGACTCCTTCACACTTACCTCAAAGCCCTAAGGCTACTCTATGTACACTCCATTAAGGAAAGTTGTCTTCACATCCATCTGATGTATTATCCATCCCATAAATGAAACCAATGACGTAACTGCTTTAATGGGAGTGTACCTGGGGACTAGAGAAAATGTCTCCTCGTAATCCACTCCCTCTCTCTGGAGAACCCTCTCACCACAAACCTCGCTTTGAATTTCTCAATGCTACCATCTGTTGCATGTTCATCTTGTAGAGCCACCTGGAACTCACAAGTGACTTCACCTCTGGTCTTGACCCTAAGTCCCAAACAACATACTTCATGACAGAGGTGTATTCCTCCAACATGGCATCCTACCATACCTACTAGTTTGTTGCCTGTTGAAAGCTAGAAGGCTTGGAATATAAAATGTTGCTCATCAATGCCATGAAGTCTAGAAACTTCTTCGGAGGTCTACTCTCCCTAAATGTGCTCCTAGGAATCTCAACATGCTCCTCAGCATCCCTCAATGTCTGAGTGGACCATCGCAATCTCCTAACAAAAGTGGAAGGCGCTATTGTCTCCCCCTCTTCACCTAGAGGCTGTTATTCTGCTCTAGAAATCACTGGTGACCCTAGCTCAACCTTCGAAGCTTCCTGCTCCACACCCTTTATCACTGGAATAGGTTAATGGGACTTCTTGGATGCAGAGCCTTCCTCAAAATTTACATCCTTGCTCACTATTGTCTTCCTCTACTCTGGAATATAGACCCTGTAAGACTTTGAAGTCTCACTATAAACCACAAATAAACCATTCCTATTCGAGGGATCCAACTTGGTCCTCTTCTCTACCAATACATGGATATAAACTAGACAGCCAAAGATGCGGAAATGACTCGCCTTTGGCTTCACACCAGTGAATGCCTCCTCTGGTGTCTTGTCCTCCAAGATCCTATGAGGACATTGATTTTGGGTGTAAATTGTTGTGTTGCATGCCTCTACCCAAAGAAACATCTGCAATTCTTGGTCATGTATCATGGCCTTAGTAGCCCCTATGAAGGATTGATTATTTTGCTCTACAACTCCATTTTGCTATGGGTTGAATGAAATTGTCAGCTCCTTCTTCATTCCTACCTCCTTAAAAAAATCCTCGAATGCCTTGGAAGTATACTCTCCCCCATTGTCCAATCTCAATATTTTGATCTTCTTCCCTCTCTAGTTGTCAACTAGAGCTTTGAACTCTTGAAACCTGCTAAAGACCTCATCCATGGTCTTTAGGAAGTAGATCCAAGTCTTGCGAGAGAAGTCATCGATAAAGGAAACATAATACATGTTTCTTGTTATTGATGTTACTAACATCGGTCCACAAACGTCTGAATGTACTATGTCTAGAATCTCCTTAGGCCTATGCTTGCTACTTGGGAAAGTAGTCTTGGCATGTTGGCGAAGCGTGCACCATCTACATACATCATGCAACTCAATACTTAACTCTGGAAGACTTGTGACCATCTCCCTTGGAATAGGCAATGCCCTGTGATGCAGGTGCCCCATCCTCTTGTTCCACAACTCGCACAAGCTATCACTATTATGCACCAAGGCTCAAACAGGTTCACCCTTCAACCTATACAAATTACCTTCTCTAACCCCTATTACTTGAGCAGTATCTAGGCTAGACCTTCAGTATGATGAGGACTTGTTGATTCTCGAACTCAACTGCAAGGCCCTTATCCTCCATGACCGGAACTGAAAGCAAGTTCTTCCAAAGACCTGGTACAAACAAGAAATCATCAAAATCTAAAGAATTACCTGACTTGAGCGGGAAGGGAACAGTACCAACTCCTGCTATTGAGTACTTGGCATCATCACCAAGCGTCATCACAACACTTATCTCCAACTTGCATTTGGTTTTGAAGATATTCATCCTCAAACATCGATCTCCTTCCCACACTTGTTGCTTCGTTGGCACGATTATCCCTTTATGCATCATCGAATATTCTCCTTGTTCTATTATTATCGTAATTGTTAATCCTTAATTCGAATTCTCCCCTTTCTCTAGCTACATCCTTTGCTCATCCCCATCTGCATACGCTCAATGTGGACACTCATATGACGTGTGCCCTCCTGCCACAAATGTAATAGTATATGTCACTTGTAACCACCATATCCTCTTCCTCGTCTAAGTCCACGAAAGTTTCAACGACCTTTGTTTCCATGACTAGTGCCTCATCCTTTAACAACTTCCTCTGATTGGCATTGCACACTGACTTCTCTACTTTGTAGTGCCAATAGGTATGCCTCCACTACATAATGTATTTTATGCATACTGATCTCATCTTGAATTGCAAATTTCAACCCATTTACATACCCTTGAGACATCTGCATCCTCATGTTTAGCTCGAATTGAGATCTTGTAAAAATCTTCGATGTACTCTTGTAAGATTTGCTCTTATTACAAATTTTGTATCTATCTAAACAATTATGTTTGTAATCTACCGTAAGAACTTATATTGCAACATTGTGACCATTTTGCTACAGCTCGTTATCTTCTTTTCACCCTTCCAAATTTGCTCATGATGCACAAAATCTAACCAATTAGAACGTTGTTCTTTCAACTTGGTACTCGAAAATTTATCCTATAAGGGTCTACCATTTCTTCAAATACAAAATTTATTTTCATCTCATTGAGTTAATCTATTAATTCCTATGCCTTCAAGCTTCCTCATAACAAGAGACTTCCATCTTTATCACTCCTTTGTTCTTCAACAACCTCGCAAGCTATCCTGTGACATCTACATCTTTGACTTCTTCTTCTTCTTCTTCTTCTTCTTCTTCTTCCTCTTAGACAATCTCTTTGACTTCTTCTTCTTCATCTTAGACACTCTTTGACTTCTCTAAATTTTTGTCCACTCTCCAACTCCTTTATTCATCTTCTTATCGTCTATTGTCCTCTCTATTCATTGTTGTTCTTTTGTCTTTGCTCCCCATTTTCCCTCACGACCTCTATCATCTTCTCTAAGCACTTCCTCTCTCTCAGTGCTCTCTCCCAAAGCTTCAACCTTGCTCTCATACCAAATGAAAAAATTGGGGGCGTGGCATGCCCAATTCACCTTTGTCGCACAACAACCTACAGCCCAGTTAGAAAAGAACATGCTAAGACAACTAACATTCATTCAAACACTTACTCAACAATCCAAAACTTGAATACACAAGACACAAGGGCAATGGTCTACCAATTCTCAATAATGTTAGAATACACAAGCACATATTACAATCTCAGTCTGCATAGTAGGCAACCTTCAACATGGCTCTTAGCTGACTCCTCTAACAATTCATCTAATGACTTTGACATTATGACTACCCTACAATATAACAACTACAATACAACTAGCTAAGTAACTCTAAGCGAACAACCTATTTATTCTTCTATGGTGGACTATTTGACTTCTACTACAAGTATTTATCTCCTTCAATGCCACTTCAACTTCTCCCCGGTCTTTTCAATATCCAACATGATTGTTCATTTTCCTCCAACAAATTGCCACACTCCTCCCTACCATGCTTGCCATTCATGCTCCTTGTCACGCTTCTCGTGTACGTGCTCTTCCATTGACTTCCACRTGCTCTTACACTCTCGTTCACAACATCATCCTTTGTCGGTTTCATCTCTAACTATTGCACACTTGCTTCCTYTATTCCTAAACTRTGTGTTATGCCAACCTATAGTACTCGCAACTTTCCATTGTTGGGCTTGTCCTCTATCACACTTCTACTGCGAATGCAATCTTAGATATATTGAGTACAAATATTTGACAACTTTTGTCAATCTAAGGAAAGTTCTTACTGTATGAACAAACACAACCCTCTCTCCTCTRGGATATGCAAGCTAACTTGAAGAAATGTATTATAGAAAATGCCAACTTTTGAGATTTCACAATGTTCACGCGACTTGCTTTCTTTCACCTTAACAAAGGGTACAGTGTTACCCGAAACATCGTTTTTGCTATACTTTAATTCGACTCAAATCTAAATATACAATGGACATCTCTCTCCTTTGTCAAGCACTTGATCAACTTTGTATGAATGAATATGCTTTTTGATAGAAAGAATCCTCAACTTCCTCGTGGAAAAACTTGTCGGTGATTAGAAGCCAAAGTATGTATCAAAAAATTCTTGTAGTTGTCAAACACTGCTAAGAAGTGTGTGTTATAGCAACAATTTGTAATGGTTTTATCTAGTAGTCTAAATTGACTTAAAGTCTAAGACACCTTACTTAGTCAATTAGGGTTATTGTCTCAATTACCCAAAGGTTTTGACAGTAGGCCCCTCTGGCTCTAAGTGTGCTTCTTGGTTATGATTTATTGGTATATGAATAAGTGACATTACACTATATTATCTTGGCAATCTGATTTCGAAATGTTTCTTGTGAATTTTCCGCTTAAACTTATAATCTAAATATTTTAAAGTTGAATATTAATCGATTAAATATATCAATCGCCTTTTGATCTTAGGTATTTAGCTTAGGAAAACCATTTAAAATCCATGTTACACTTGTAGATCCCGAGCCTAGTTGCTAAGTCAAATCATGTTATTGAGCAAATCCCTACAAATTTGGCAAGTTCTAGATTTGCGAGATTATTGATCATTTGGACTCCCAAGGTCAATCAACACTTTATTAAAGCTTAACAAAGGACAACCCACTTTTGTTTCAATGAAATTGATGAAAAGCTCCTTGGAACTAGAAAATATTTTGGGTCAAACATCACCTTCATTAAAATTTAATAATGGACAAGATAATTGACAAAATTCAGGAGGTTTCTCAATTTTCTAGTAAAGCATCCAAGCTCACTTTGCAATGCTATTTTCCATCACAGTAGTTAAGAATAGCACAAGTTAATTCACAAACCTAGAGCCGCTTTCTAGTTATACTTTTCATTTGTTCCTTTCTAGTGACACTTTTATTTTGTTGGAAGTGCTTCGAGAAACACACCCTGGATTGGGTGTAGCCCATAGAGTGGACTTCCTTCGACCTAAGTTGCACCATTCGTCTTCATGTTAATGTTCAAATTTGGGGACAACGAAATTCGAAAAACAAAATTCACTGCAAAAAAAATGATAAAACTTGCCATTAAAAGTTCGCCCTGCTTGAATCCTACGAAACATCTGTTTGTTACTCATGTGCAGGAGTTTATGCAAATTTAATGAGATACTGTGTAATCTGGACCTTGGCATATAGGGTCGTGTGGCTGAATCTGGCATATCACAAGGTCCAAAATACATTCCTGAGGTCTAGTCCTGGCAAAACGAGGTCCAGTCCTAAAATGGCAAGTCTACAATCAAATTCGCAGAATTTGGCAAACTTAATCGCCGGTCGTTACAGTTCGCAGACTTCAAACATTTTCAATAAAAATCGATGAACCCGGTCACTATGCCTTCCTCTTAGGAGCCAGATCCGAGGGGCAATTATTCTGACACAATTGCCCGAGAATTGCACCCAACCTCATCCATTTGAGACTCATGCCATTCGGGTAAGGAAGACCACATCGATAATGGAACCTTCGTGTACGACTTAATACTCGGCTGACCTCACCAGTGAGCCAAGGCCCGTGAGCAAGTTCCAGTGGCATTTAATCAAGTTAATCAGAAAGCATTTATTCTTTTCTCATGTCAGCACCGACATCTCTTAGAGGCATAAAGAAATCCATCTAAGTTAAACCAAATGCTTCGACATTTACAAGTCCTGAAAGCACTTTGAGACCTACTTGAAGAAATTACGGTCACGGAATCTCATTCAACGCGACAAATTATACTTTACACAGTAATTAATTTGCAGTAACAGTGAGAGACTTGTCAGATTTAAGATAATGTAGGTACCTTTTCTCTTCTCCTTCTCGAGACTGACTTCGCCGTGTGACCATCCGCCATGAGCATCGCGCTGAAAAGGCTCTGTATTCAACCACGACTTGCAGGTAATCGTTCCATTACGGCCCCCAAGGCCGGGCCCCCCAAACGTGTTAGGGTTCCATTTCCCGGCAATGCGACCAGCGGGAACGAGCCGAACCCCTTGCCCTAGAATGCACCTTTTATCTAACAGGACAGGCGCCTGCAATGTATAAGCCATTCTGTAAACCCCGGATTTAACCTCCTAGGGTTAAGAACTGTGTGTATTCCTCCTACGATGACGGTTTTGCATGTACCGCCCTGAACCCTGATTCAAACTAGGGTTAACGCCATTAAAATAGAAAACTTCGCTTGCCTGCAATTCAATTCTCAAACCTGCGAAGAATTCGGTATGGGTATGGAGAAGAAACAGTACAGATATACAAGGCAACTTCGTTAAATATCGCGCGACTTTTAGCGAGAAATCAATCGATGATGTTTGTGCGTGCATAGATCGTACTGACTACGATACAGATAATCGAGTTTTAACGCCCTGCAAGCCTAATCTTTGGAAGTAAAATGGAAATTGGATGACAGTTGAATTTTTTTTAATATTTTTCATTTTATGTTTTATATATAAATTAAAGAATGATTTTTCCTCTTTTATATTTAAATATTAAAAAAATGTTCATTTAAAAAAAAAGATCACCACTATCTAAAATCTAATGAAGTTTTCTTCAATTATGAAAGGTCAAGAAATAAATTTATTTCAAAGGTGTATATAATTTTTTGACGAAATATATGTTCGCGAACTTCATAAATGAATTGTCCAACCCAACCCCGGCTTCATAAGTCCTCTGGTATACACGTATATAAAGCAATAAACCGCGATACCGCAGCAGGTGAGCATGAAGATGAAGGTCGCTCTGCATGAGTATAATATTGAGCTAACGTATTATATATGCAATTATGCAAATGAACTAAGAGTAGCGGAGTGTGCCCTGTGAGTAGTCCCCTCTATTTCGGTCAACCTTTGCAGAAAACATATAATCTGGACCCTCTGGCGGCATATACCGGCAAGCAGATATCATATCCTAGCAAGCGGCACATAAGAAACCTTTCTCTATCGGTGCTAAGCCTATTCAAATTGCACATTAATTATTGTTATTTAGAAAAGTATTTTCAAAATGAAATATTGAAAATTTAATAGAGAGTTAAAAAACGAATTCTCAATAACATTTGCATTGTAGAGTTAATGGTAAATTTCTTTGGATTTAAACTATGCATATGCACTTGTAAAGTTAATGGTAAATTCATTTGGGTTTAAACTCTGCATATGCACTTGTAGATTATCTTATTTGCTTCCACTAGTATTGGGGGTATTTGGAAATTAAAATTTAAACATTGAAAATTGTATAAAAATCAAAAATGTAAAATAAAAAAAGATGCAAGCTATTCATAATAAATTCTTTTTTAGTCATTACTATTTTTAAAACAAATTTATCAAAAAACATCACTAAATTATAGATTTATGAGCATTATGTATCTCTTAACCACCTATATAATTGTTATATGTAAATAAAGAGTAATACTATGATAAAAAATTTGTATAATCAAACTCTCTAGAATAAAATATAAATACAAATCTCAAGGGTGACAAACTCCTTCACCATACTTAACCACAATTTCACTTGCATGCACATCAATGCACTTTTCTTTATTTCCTTACATTTGCACTAGGGGCAGTGTATTCTAGTTCATATAATGACAAGATAAGGAAGACAAATGTTGTGACCTAAGCTTAGCTCCTGTAATCTATTTAGGTTTGGGTTGGGTCTGTATAAATACAATTCATTGAAGCTTTGAATGTTGGGTAGTTTTGATGTTTAAAGGTGTTTTTCTTTTTAAATGCTTGTTACTTTGAAATACTCATGGATGATTAAATAAGTAGATTGAAAAGTGTACATAATGTGAAGAAACCATTCTATCATTGGAATAACATTATATATATATATATATATATATTGCTTAATAAAAATATAAAGTTTTACATTATGAAATCAAAAATTAAATCTTAAGGGATAAATTGAAGAGAGCTATAATATTGAGTGGAAGCTACACCTCATTTTTTTAAACCCGTTAGGTAAAGCACCTTCCTTATAATAATAATGAGATCAAACATATTTAGAAGTAAGTTGATGGATTGTTGTAGTTAAGTATGGAATGATAAGGTCAAGAATAGGAAGGAATCAACATTACAAATAGGGAAAATAAGGGTTTGTTCTTCATCATAATAAGTATAATAAGTCAATTGGGTTTAGCTCTAATAGTTGGGAGAAATGAGTATTATCCTCCCCACCTAAATTCTATCCTCTCCACCTAAATTCAATTCATATAAGTTAAATGTTGAATCCATAATCAATATCAGCTTCTCTACAAAAAAAAAAATGAGTCATTAAAAAACCACAATCTTCACCTAAGGTAACATCCTTTCTCTCCAATTTGTCACCACGAATAGGGTAACATACATCCAAGCAAACAGAAAGGGGAATCTTCCAAAATAGCTTAGACAATTAAAAATTGTTGGTGCTGCCCGTGAAACTTCAATGGCATATAACCATAACAGTGTCTGGTCGGGCAACTAATGAGTTGTTAAGTTGAAATTTCAAAACTGGATGCGTTGTTAAGTTAAAATTTCAAAATTCGAACGGAGGGGAGGGAGCGGTGATTATTGATGTAACCTGATACCATAATCTTGTCTGTTTCTGATTTAAAAAGATGGCCTTCAATAAATTGATCACTTACCTATGATGTAATGTGCATACCATATGATTATCGGTAATAGTTAATTAATCACGTTAACTTCTGCTGCCAGTCACGTGAATATCTGCAAATCCAAGTAACAAAAAAACAAAAGAAAGAAAGAAATACAAAGAAGTATTTGGCGTGTGGGCTCTCTGTTTACATGGGCAGCACACTTTCCTGGCATATTCTGAATTGAGAGCGATCCCTACATCAACCATACAAATTTTGTGAATTGAGAGCGATCCCTACATCAATCATACAAATTTTTTGGCGATACACTCTGACTTAATCTCTACAAGACAGGGATTAGTAATGTTGACAGGTTACTTGTGTATATAAATGTCAAACTCACAGTTTTTTTATTTTAATCCTCGTATTTTTTTACATCTGAAATTCAGTCTGACATGTCTAATACATTGTGCACTTGAAAAAAAAAATGTTTCGTGGAACGTCAAACTCTAGGTCTGCCTGCTTATTGGTTTGAGAAACCAACAACTTTGTGGATTAAATTTCATGGTTCGGATCTTTCTATTATCTGTTTCGAGATTATCAACAAAGATTTTATTGGACGAATAAAATATCCAATGACGATCAATTTACCGATCAAATTCTATCCTTGAATTATTACATTAATTTCTATAGTAAAACCGCAATCGTTATCCTTTATCCTCGGTGTCGGCAAGGCATGCCATGCAGGACAAGTCCCGCTGGCATCGAGGATAAACAGAGCGTTGCAAATTTTGCCTATGCATCATTTGTTCCCACTTAGGGATAGAGTTGATATGGATCAGCGGTATAAATTTTACTTCATTGCAACATTGAAGATAAATCGTTGTATGCCCACGTCAATCCTCGACGACACACATTATGAGGTATTGCAAGGGAAGTAGCCTCGGGGGAGTCATGTGGAGTTATTGCATGGCGTTGTAACCTCGGGGGAATTATGTGGAGTTATTGCATGGCATTGTTCAAAACCTTGTGCGAAGAGTTCAGATTGCAAGAATAATATATATGGCATGTAGGAATGAAGATCCAAATGAGGGTAGCTTGAGTGGGTTTAATGGTTAAGAATATTTGTTTTTTCTTAAGAGGTTACAGGTTCAAACCCAGAGAGGAGTAAGGTATGTACATTTTCGTAGAGTTTGTCTGTCAAATCGTTATATCGATTGCGAAGGGAAAGGGCATTTTAAGGACGTCGACTTCTGCAATTGTCTTGGTATGCACACACTCCACACCATAACCACACAGTGCATCCATCTATTAGTGAGTACATCCAAGATACCCAATTAACCATATGTGTTAATATGTAAAATCTCACTTAAACTCCATTCATGTACACCCCTCTATGAAGGATTCACAATGCACTATATTGTGATGAGATTATATCACATTATGTGTAGCAAGGAATGGAACATGGAGCAGATTTAGTTTCTTAATTATCAAACTATTGGTGGGGATGGTTGATATTCCCTTGATATAAAAATGACTCTCCTATGGGGGAAGAGAATCATCATTGCAACCTAAGAGGACACGGTGCTTCCAAACTCACTAATAACGAACTATTGTTGATGTGTGTAATGTCCCCAAATTTGGACGTTATTATGTTACAGAGTGTTATGTTTACCAGAGTAGCCAGATGGGGGTGACAGTGAGTTAAGGAGATATTGAGGGGTTTTATTGGGCCCGACTTGCATCGTTCATCATATTTCATCATCGAGATCCATTCCGCACAGCTTGGCTTTGGTTCCGTTGCATTTCGACGATTTTCGTAATTTTGAGTTATTATGGATCATATTTTAATTAATTTCACTGAGAAGGTCATTTTGGGCATAATACTTGGAGAAACCTCTTAGTGTAATAGCTCATCGGAATCGGAAGGAAGAGCACTACAGGATTAGATGATGAGAAGTGATGTTCAGTGGCCGGAGAAGCCATAGGGACGAATAAATCACTTTTTAGAGGCAAAAAGGTCAATTAATTAATAAAGTGATTTAATTAAAGAATAATAAAAATAAAGTAAAAGTCACTTGGAGGGAAAAGGTGAACAGGGGGGATAAAAGAGAGATATGAGCCCCTATTCTCTCATTATGTTGATTATCATTTTGATGTTTGGCTTCTTGCTAGAGAGCCCATGATACTTGGGGGTTTTGAGGGTTTTGATTGAACAAACCCTAGAGATCAACAAGGGAGTGAAAGATTCTCATGTTCTTGATCCAAGTTTGGCCAAGGAGGTGAAATATTCCTCCCTCTCCATTCTACATCAATTTAGAACTACTTCAGCCATCAGTTTGTGAAGAAGGATGCATCATATAGGGTTTTCTGCAAAGAGGGTGCACCACTCAACCAAGGGAGATTCGATTTGGTCTTAGGAGGTTGGGTTTGGACCATATCTCGATTGGGGAATCTTGACCATCATCAGGGCGAACTTTTGGCACTTGTGGGGGATTTACAACCTCCATAATTATTTATTTTGATGGTTGGGTGAATTTCATGAAGGAGGGCGCATTGGGGTTTGAGATCCCATTATTTGTGAGTAGATTTGTCATGTACAGCTAGGGGATCTTCACATATGAGTTAACCATCATCATATCTACAAGTTGCAGCCATTTCCTAAAGGTTTTACATCATCTTTTATTGTGCATATTTTAGCAGGGCGAATTTCAACATGAGAGCACATTTCTTGGCATGGTAGAATTGATTTTGAAGCATTATATCAACCATTTTGGGCAACCATCATTAAGGGATCCTTGATGAGGATTACTCTTGATATTTCCTTGCACTTTCAGGGCATTAAAACCCTATTTTGTAGCTGTTATATTCCTTGGATCAGATCTGGAAATCACTGTGTGTTGGACAACCAAGTGCATATTAAATAAAGCAAGGATTTGAGGTATTATCTTACGGGTTTTATTAGTTGTTAGCTTATGGTTTATTTGGTTATCATTGCATGTGTTTACTTTATATATTACATGAAGAAATATGGGCCACATACATCAAAAAATACACTTAAATGAATGCTACAGCCATTGCACACAAAGTGTTTGACAAAATGTTTCAATCAGCCAACACATACAAAACATAACAACCATCAATTATATATAGCAGCCCACAATCAGGGAGTTATAAGGAGGTAGAAATTATTTCAAATGTCATGCTAACACATCAGAAAACCTCATCAAATTCGAGACAGCATGAAGAAGGCATTTGCTAAGGGAAATAGAACATATCGTCAAAGTGTTTGACAAAAGTTCTCAACCAGTTAGATCTGATTTTTATATCAGATTTGTTTGGGAACTTTACAATGTGCATGATCGTATAGATGATGAACTCATAGGGCATTTCATGTATGTGTAGAGGCGTCATGTAGGTGTGGACATTGTGCAAGATGTTTTTGTAGCAATCTTGACTAATGTAACACACAATTTGATGAGTTGAAGTTGTTATTGTTCCATTTGATCATGTTAACAACTTAAACATGAGAATTGAATCATTTGAACTACAAAATGGAACGTGTTATGGTTTAAAAGAAAAAAAGGAAGGTCGTGTACAATGTTGGTATCAATCCAAAGAATTCAAGGAATGCAAAACCTCTGCATTTCTTGCAAGGTTTCATGTAAGTATTCTCTTAAATTGTTTAATTTTGACTCGTAATTCCACTTGAAATTTACCAATGTTATTTCTATACATAGTGTCACTTAAATTTTAAACTTGCGTCAATCTTGTAATACGTTGGTGTTACTCGTCACCCATAGTGGTTACTTGCTGCAAATCAATGTTATTTCTTATTTCCAGCCATCGGTTTTCTTGTGGATGTTACTTTGTCTTTGGATCTTACTTGTCGAAGTTGTTTATTGTCATAGTGACAAACTATGAATTTGAAATGGAAATGTCAATGGTAGTATGGCAACATCTTTTCTCATGTTACTAGACTGCTAGTTTAAATGTGAGTACACCTATCGACATGCCAATGTTATTTCAATACTATGATCTGACCCATTCTTTTTGCTTTCAAGAAATGGTGTTCTTACATCCCACGGGATTACAAACCATTGTTAAAGATCAGTAGAAAATAAAAAAACATTCGAATCAAGAGAGGAGGAAGAGAGGATTAATCGTGTTGCATTGCATTGTTGAAACGTTTTGTTTTGTACCAAATACCCCAAATAGCATAAAAACAGAAATAATAAGTAATTCCACACTTTGAGAATGATAGAGATTCAATCACTAAGAAGCCTCTTTAACGGGGCAACCTCCTTTTACAATATATCAAATGCACAAGACAAGATGCTTAGTCAAATGAATTTCCTCTATTATAAATAGGAGATAAAGAAGGAATGATATATCCTACACTATGGGCTGACCTAACTATAACTAAAATAATAATAATGAAAGAGGGTTAGGACCCTAAAACAACCCCTCTCTTTTAAAAATATTTGCCCCCAAAGCTTGTAATTAAGGGTGTTTCATCATGAATTGTTCATCTTCTCGCGTAGCTTCTTCGAGAGGCATATTCTTCCACTTGATTAGGTACTTCATAATGGTTCTATTTTGAAGAGAAAGATAATGTCGATTTATAACTTTTTATAGTTCAAGAATCAATTTTCCTTTTTCGTCTAATTTGGAAGTTCAATCTATATTGACATAGTCTATCCCTAAAATGTTTTTAGGCAAGAGACATGAAAAAACTTATGAATGTATGAAGAAGGAAAATTTGGTTCATAGGCCACTTCTCCAATCTTGTGAAGGATTGTGTAGGCTCCATAAGATTTTGGAGCTAGTTTTTAATTCTTCTTTTGTTTGAGAGTAGATTGCTTATACGATTAGAGTTTCAAATATACCCAATCCCCCACCTCAAATTATCTTTGACTTAAATGTTAATCTACTTGCAGCTTCATCTTGTTCTTGACCATATGAAGGTCTTTTTTTAATTATTTGTGAAGTTTCTTTATTATTCTCATTGTGTGAGTCTACTCCTTGTACTTTGTAATAGTCATGCAAAAAGGATGAGATGCCAGGAGATGGATATCCATAAAGAGCTTAAAATGAAGACATCTTAGTAGTTATGTAATGGATTGTATTATACCACCGTTCTACTAGAGGAAGCCATTTGACCCATTGGGATTGTTTGTCTAAAGATTAGCAACAAAGATAACCCTCTAACTCCTTCCAAAAATTGTCTATGAATTTTGATCTCTATCACTTACTATTACTTTACTAAATTCATAAAGCCCATGAATTTCTTTCATGAAAACTTCTACTACTTGGCTTGTAGTATATGTACTCTAAATTCCACAAATTTGTGCATATTTGTGAATCTATCCACAACCACAAAATCCCCATCCTTACCTTCTGATTTTGGAAAACCTATAATGAAGTCCATTGATATATCTTCCCAACTTTGATTAAATATGTGTAAGGGTTGAAGTAACCATGGATTCTTGGTTGTCTCTCCTTTATTTCTTTGGTACACTTGACATTCTCTTGCAATTTTTATTATATTTTTTTGCATTCCTTCACACTTTTTTATTGCTTCTTTGACATGTTTTATCGAACCCTAAATGTCTTGCCATGGGAGAGTTATGAGAATCCCTTACTATTTATTGTTTCAACTTTGATTAAGGGCATAGAAATATTATATCCATGTACCAAAGGATCTCTCTCTTTAAATCCCAATGCTCCATAGAGTTATTCCCTTAT
>JASDQU010242653.1:110462-121469 GCA_032191745.1 Picea mariana
GCAATTCAACCATGAGACTCCTCACAGTCTCGGCCAAATCTGGAGGGGTTCCTATTGCTCTTCTTTCGTCAGACTCTTCGTCTCTATTGTGGGAGCCTTCTCCCATCTCTTGGTGAGTCACCATTTTTTGCGTCTGTAAATTCCTGCGGCTGATCGTCCGCTTGGTAGAAAAGACAAACGTTGGTTGTTAGTCAAGAGTTAGATACATTTTTATAACCTGCACATAAATTCATATTTTCACATGTATACCCATATAACAGGGGTTTTTCATTTGGGTCTTAATCCTTATCTATCCGACCATCTCAATTGCAAGAGACTCTACCTACTTCAGTAGGTAGCCATCGTAACACTAAAACAGGACAACAAAGTTCATGTCCCATATTACAGTTTCATCTTGCAATCCTTCTTCTTAAGGAGAAAACGCAGATGACAATGTATTCTTATGCGGCTCGTGCCTGAGCCCAAGCAGGCCAAGTGTTGTAACCATGCTCTGATACCACTTTGTCACATACCCACTACCTCAATCAAATTTTTCTGGTCTTCTGCTGAATCAGAGCCCCTGAATTACCTACGGAGGCCTAGCGCAAGCTAGCTCTTTCTCTCTCTCCGTTCCCATGTGGTCGCAGGTCATGGTCATAGTTCAAATAATCATGGTGCCTCTTTGTATTTCGCGCCTCAGCGCTATAGGGGTGTTGAATCGTTCGACTCTGCAACCGTCGAACCCCGACAGGGCTAGCGTCCGGCCAATAGGGACGAATCCCAACAGAGCTAGAGAACAACCAATAGAACAGGCCCCGTCGCGCGGTTAAGTGGAGTACAGGTGGTAGAGGGGGAATGCGACACGGTAGTCAATAGGATAGGAGGGGGCCCCATTTCACATGCCACACTATTCCGGACCCCCCCCCCATTAAAGGTCGAATGGCAAGGGGGGTCCGAAATTCACCTGAGCACCGTTGATCAAGGTGAATTAATCTCAACCGTTCGAGAGTTGCACGTCCGATTCCGGATCCCCCCCCCCCAACCGCTAAAGGCAGAACAACAAGGGGGCTCCGGAGTGAAACCTCAGTCATAGATCTGGGCGGGTGGACTTTGGCCGTCCAGATTTGCTCGTTACTTACCTTAATGCGCATTCGTGCCCCGGCTTAAGGTCGACATCTCTTCCTCACATCTAACGGTCGTCACAGACCCTGAGATCCTCTGAAATAATCTCGTACGTTCATCGGGTTTATCATCACGAGAGTCTGAACTCTCGATCACGGGACTCCCAAATTCTCGATCCCTGGTTTCCCGATGCGGTTAATCTCTCGACACGTAACATCCGTAAATCGGGCGGTCCAGAACTGTCCCGGGATTTCCACTATGGAAAGTCTCGATCTCTCGTCACCAGGACTCTCGACCCCGCGATTCCCGATTCCCCGAAATGGGTAATCTCATGACACGTGACCTCCGTCAATCGGACAGTTCAGATCTAACCTGGGGTTTTCACCATGGAAAATCCTGAGCCCTCGTCATCAGGATTCCCGATTTCGCGATTCCCGATTTCCCAAAATGGGTAATCTTACGACACGTGGCCTCCGTCATTCGGACGACTCAGAGCTATTCTGGGGTTTCACCCCTATACACTGGGGTGTTTAACCCTCGGGTAACTCCTGACAGATCCAATGGCTGTCGGGTTTTTCCAGACGAGATATGATGGCTCAGATTGGTTCCTACCCGTGCATTCTTCCACAACTCCTTGGACGTGGAAAAATCAACGGTCCAGATACTCCCATGGACCTTGGAGATCTACGGTCCCGAATTCTTTGTTGTCCACGAAGACACAGAAAACAAAGGGGTAAGGCATTTAACACCCTACTCACTCCTACCAATCTAACGGTCATGCGTGACCACAGGTTTCTCGATGGAATCTCATCTGTCGATTAATACCTATCAGGGTTAAGGCACTTAACACCCCATCTTCTTCTTCCGATCTGACGGTCGTGAGTGACCACAGATATCCCGACGGAATCTCATTCGTCGATTCGATACTTCATCCTTATGCTGCCATCTCGGGTTTTCAAGAGGATCGTTCCTTCTCGTGCAGGGTTACTAAGGCCTTACGCCTTCACATTCGCTTTCTCGGTTCTTGATGGGATTTTCACGGAGGGTATCTCTATGGGGAAGTTCTTACCCGGGGTACTATCTGAGGCATATAAGGGTACCTTTCTCCCACGAATCAGACATGCGGTCTGAATTAGGTCAGTAAGCATATAAATAGCAATTTATGAAGACATAAGCCATACGTAGTCTTTCCATTATAAACATGCATCTACCAGTATTGATCGAAAACACCATACAAACATTCTTACAATGAAATCATTCACAGTTTCACAGCTTATGGGCATAATTATCAGAATAAACATATATATTTCAAGATGCCAGAGGCAAAACATTTATCAGAAATAACACCAGGGGTTAAGCAACTGCTGAGAGGGGTGCTCGTTTCCACCCAACCGTAGGCTCAGCGACTCCCAGCGGATTTACCACTAGCCACCCCCGAGCTGAGACCACGATGTTGTGAGACTGCGTCTCTGTTTGCTAGTGACCAGGAGCGAAGGTTACTCTCCTTCCTCTCTGCTATCACTCACTCTGCGTATTGCCAGAGTTCTCTTCATCTCCTCGTGTCTACCCCCAATTGCTTCTACCCCACGCCTTATCCTCTTGCGAGGTTGCGTGTGGCGTGATTTCCCTCGCACTGGTCAGTCATGAGGGCTCTACGAATGGGCGGTTCACCTCCCCATCCCTCATTAATTCTTGAGGAGCCATCAACCTAGAAGCCTACGAGACATTTAATTCGGGGCCAGCGAGCTGCTTTTGGTTCTCTGGGCCAGTGAAGTCCAAATACGGTATTAATTCTCGGTGGAAGTTAACGCCACCTTTCTAGGTGGCTTCCACCGCCATCGTGGTCTCTTTTTCTGCACATCCCCTCTCAGCAGTCCTGCAATATAAATTCATAATGTTATTCACATTCATTGACCTTTTCCATAAGGTACATTCACATCACATATTCAAATTCATGAGTTTTCCACGGTTCTGGCCAGTCCAGTTATTTTTACAAACTGGGGGAAACAGGGTGTTACAGAATCGCTCTCTTTGAATCCCAATGCTCCATAGAGTTATTCCCTTATTTTAGACATTGTATTTTTTGCTTAGTACTATTGTTTTTTTGGCATTCATGATGAGCTTCTTCCAACCACATAGGAATGTAAGATGTAATGGAATATAAATTGGATGCTTCCAATTTGGATAGGGTCTCCGCTACCACATTATCCTTCCATTTTTTGTATATTATTTCAACATCAAACCCTTGCATTGTAGCTACCCATTTTTGTTGCTCTTGTAAAAACAACCATTGTTATGAAAAGTACTTTAGGTTGTCATGGTTTGTATTGACTTTAAAATGCCTTTCAATGGGATATTGTAGCCATTTCCTGATTGCATGTAAAATCACTAATATTTTTTTTTTCTGGGTAGATTTTACTAAATCCTTTTCCTTGAGTTGTTTACTTTCAAAAGCCAGTGGTCTCCCTTCTTACATCAATACTACTCCAATTCATTATCCTAATGCATCACACTCGATTATGAATGTTTTACCAAAATCAAGTGTTTCCAACATCGGTGTAGAGGTCATGGCATCCTTTATGTGTGAGAATTCTAAGGTGCTTCTTCATTCCATACAAATGAATTTTTCTTCGAGAGAGACATCATTGGGCATGTAATGCATGCATAATTCTTAACAAATTTGATATGATATATTGTAAGACCTAGAAATCCTCTAAGACCCTTGATGTTCTTAGGATTGGGTGATGATTGGGTGATTTTGTGATAGCTTGGATCTTTTGAGGGTCAACCTTGACCCCTTTCCTTGAAACAATATGACCCAAATACTCTACTTTTTGTTTCCCAAAAGCACATTAGGGCACGTTTACATACAATTGATTGTTCTCAAGTATTTGTAGGACTTTATCCACACGTTTAATGTGTTCTTCCCATGATTCACTATAGATAAGTATATAATCAAAGAAAACCAACACAAACTTTCTAAGTTGAGTTTGAAATTTTTTGTTCATGAGTCTTTGAAAAGTAGAAGCATTAGCCAACCCAAAAGGCATGACCAAGAACTCATAGTGCTCTTCATGTGCCCTAAAATTTGTTTTGGGAATGTCTTCTTCCCTTAATCTAATCTCACAGTATCCCGATTTAAGATCTAACTATGTGAAGTAAGCCACCCCATGAAGAGCACATAATAACTCATCAATATTTGGAATGGGTAATTTATCCTTGATGGTGATTTTGTTTATACCTCTATAATCAAGACACATCCTCCAAGAGTTATCCTTCCTTGTCACCATCACTCTCAGGGCTAAAAAGGAACTCTTGCTTGGTTCAATAATACATGCATCCAACATGTCTTGTACCATTTTCTCGGTCTCACTCTTTTGTTGACATAGGTGTCTATAAGGTCTTTTATTAGGTGGAGAACTTCCCGATATGGGCTCAATTCGATGTTCATGATCTCTAGATGGAGGTAGCCCTTTAGGAATGTTATAGTCCAAAAACTCCCTACCTATGCATACATGGCATTGGCCTTTACACTTACACAATTTGCCAAATTAGTGTTGAGGATCCTTCTTAAAAAACATTTTTTGGAGCATGTATGTGTCATGTTGAACTATTGCCCACGTACACACGCTAGTTGCATACTATACAGCTCGTGTACATACGCGAGTTGCATACTAGACAGCCCGCGTTTACCTCAAAAGTTGCAAAAAATATATAATTGCAAGGAATTTGGCAGAATTTATGGGCTATCGAGGTTTTCCCAACCATTTTACCCATTGTAGCCCATCCCCAAACCGAATAACCATATTTTTCTCATATAAAAGAGGTCTTGGGGTCCGATTTACAAGATCAAGCAAGAGAACAAAGAAACTCTGCCAAAATCCCTTCCCCTTCTAGCCCAAGTTTTGCAGCCCTTTCTGAGATTTGGCCTCAACATTCCCCCTCCAGTCCTTTCTCCTTATACAATCCCTTCCCTTTTCCCAAAGAGATCAGTTGATTGTGAGAGGAAACATGGGAATGATGCACTTGGAGCAACAATAAGAGGAGCCTGGACTTGGTTCACGGAGTGTTTGCCAATAAGAAGGTTGTAATCTTTCTAATCTTCATTTTGAATAAAAGAGTTCTTTCATGTCCCAATACTTATATCTTTATTGATTAATGCATCTATGCTTATATCTGAATATTGAAAGTAACAAGTAGAGATTGTATATTTGTAGCATTGTTTTCCTAAGTGTTCTTGTAGGTCAACTTTGGGAGGAAACCCGCAACCTAGGAAACTACAAAGGTGAAGGAAATCTACATTGGACGTTAGGACCAAAGGTACACCAACTAATCTTCCTTCTTCTCTTTTATCTTTCAATTTAGAGAGATTTGGGGTAGCTTAGGAACAGAACTATGTTTTAAGGGAAGTCAGTGCTCTGCCTGTACCTCGGCCCAGTATAGTAATAGGGGAATTTTCCCCGCTAGCAGAATTGGTGACTCCATTGGGGACTCTCTATAGGGTCTTAGTGGGAGATTTTGGTTTAAATTGGTTTTTTCAATTTCCTTTTGAGTTTTTCAGGTTTACTAAGTCAGTTTAGGGTCTCTAGTCACCTTCCAGGTGCCTACCAACCTTCCCTACCCAGTCAGTCTGCCAAGTCTTTTTTTCTCTTTGAAAAATCTCAGAGGTGTATTGTTACGACAAAAATCTCTCTATGGCTAGGGGTAAACCACAACAGACTAAAATGACTACAGAAATCAACTCTAATCTCATGTATGATATATAAACAAATATGCTAGCAATACAAGATGAAAGGCATACCTCGTCCAGACGTTCAATGAAGTCCACCATTGAGCACTTGACCCAAAGCAATACACCTGCAACTAGTCCTCAACATATGGTGATAATATATAATGTTAGCACATTCAATAGCATAATCCATCAACATTCATAACAAATACGACCATGGAATAACAATTAAAATATTTGCAAGATATTAATTAGACGAGAAAATAGTATTTCTATTAAAATGTAATCAGCAGAAGTGAATGAATTACAAACTTCCGTGTCGGCACAATTCAGAACTGAGAAACTAAGTTCCTTCCAGCTAGGCCTCCACCACTTCAATCCTCCACCAAAGGCAAGCTCATATAAGAGAGACAATGAGATTCTCAATCAAGTAGGGAAGAGCTTGGGGGCTAAACAATGTGTTCAGACTTAAAAGGACAAAGGGATGCAGACTCAATATGAAGTGAATAATTTCTCCAGAGTAACTTTACTCTCAAAGTTGAATTCTTCTCCTCTTTTCCATAGCTCGGATTTGGCCTATTTGTATCCTTCAAGTAGAACTGAAGGGTCGAGTCGAAACGTTTCCAGTATATGGAAGGCCAAGAATCATAGATCTCGTGACGTGACATGGAAACCTGACACCATTTTTTAATTTTGGGCACAAATTTCGATGTACGCGAGTTGTAGTGGTGCAACATGCATATACGCATGCTGTACTATAGGTAGGGCGCATATATGTGGAAAAATAATGTTTTTAGCTCTGGGATTTGCAAAAAGAGACTTCAATTCGGCATAGGGAAATGGAAAAAGGCCCTTTGTGCAAGTTTGCATAGGGTGAGGTAAATCTTGCTATAACATGTACATACGCAATCTGCACAGTATACAACCTGCGTACATACACAAGCTGTTGATGCAACAACCCGCGTCTCTGTGTCTTGAAGGGTTTTTTTTTTTTAAGAAGGGTTTTTCTCTTTCCTGACTGAAGCTTTGGGTTTCTCAGGCCTTTCTTGGACTTTATAGGGTCGTTGTTAGTGGTCTTTGATTGGGTTAAAGATTCGGTTCTAACTTGTTTCTTGATCTTCTTTTGTTTTTCTTAGAGGTTTAGAGTTGGCCTATAAGTGTTAGATCCTCCTCTGGATTCTTATGAGTCTCTACGTTTACGCAGTGGTCTAGGGTTTGTTTGAGTCTTGGGTTTTATCTTCTCTTTATCCATTTTATGCTTTGAAAAACGAAAATAATCGTGTACTTATGTTTTTGTTTTTTAAGCATTTCAAAAAATAAAATAAAAAAGAGATTGCATTCATGCATTTAGTTTGGTTATAGTAGCATAGATTGTCTTTTTACAAAAAGAAAAGAGTTTTTGTTTCAAAGTTCCTTCTTATTTTCTTGAAAGCATAAGTAGTTTTGCATGATGAAACAAAAAAACTCTTTTAGGAATTTTTCAATTATAGGATCTTGGAATATTGTTTTGAAAAGTTGACATTCACAAAGAATTACAAGCCTTTGCTTTAAATTTGAAGTATCTAGTTTGATTTTTCATAAAATGCTCTAAAGTTTTCTTCTTTTTCATCTTTTCCAAACACCACAAGTTGCACATTCATATCCTTTGAGTAAATCAAGCCCATAAAATCAACGCTTAACTTAAAATCTATTAGACTTTTTGTTTGTAGGGTTCACCAACTAGTCTAGGCTTTAGGGCCTTGAAATAGGTGTGAAGAGGAAACTCTTCAAGGCCATCTAAATAAACATTGGAGTCTGCGATAGGGAGTGTTAAAATTCTAGAGTCATAAGAGTTAGCCAGGACCCCCCTCTAACACAGGGGCTAAACACGAGATCCTGTAAGCAAAGGTAGAGGAGATAACCCCTTCAAAACCAGACCAAGTGTAGTGGGGATTGTATATTGAGGGTCTTTCTTGGGAATCACACTAATCGCATTAGACTACGGAGCTTAGTGGACCTCGAATCCATTGAAGATCCTCAGTTGTCTTCTGAACCAATTACCTTCGGTACCCTTAAAGGGCTTCGGACTTTGTTAACCTGCTCATTACGATCAACCTGACTATCGACTGTATCCGCTTAGTGACTAACTGCAAGCTGGCAACCTAGTTGCCAATTTTTACGGACTTACACAGGTGACTGCCGGGGTATACCATGGTACATAGGGTAGACGATGGATTGCGCTTTGCAGAGTATACCTGGAGGGTGTTTTCGTGTTCAAGTTACACTTGCACCGGTAAGCTGCTCTAGTGTCGATTGGTGTAACTGTTCTTCCTACTAGTTAGTTGTCTGCTTGATTTTCCTTTAGGAACTTTTAGTGTGTGCTCTGTGATTTCACGCTAGCTAAACCTTACAGTGTCAGTTGATCATTTCACAAGGTGGAAGATCAACAACTTCGTCTTTCCCGTAGGCTTCAGGGCCTATCACCGATTACTTTGGAGCCACCTCCGCCCTGTTGAGGCGTAGGCTAGATCAAGAAGGATCATTCGAAGTTATCGGGCCACAGGAAACTATACCCGAGCTAGCTCTGAGAGAAGACTTTCCCGCACCATAGGAATCCATTGTTTATGAACTTGAGACCGAAGGTTTCATGCCAACAAGTCCTCCAATCACCAACTTATCGGTGCCACTTCTAATTCAGATAGTCCCTCTCGAGGCGACTTCTCCTGAACGACAGTTTGTTCAATGAGCGGCAATGGAAGAGACTAATGCTACTTCTTCAGGGAGTCCTCGTACTCCCATCATAACTGCCGTAGGAGGGTGCGTTGTACCTCATCCCCCACCTACGCTTGTCAGGACCATGACTGTCCCGACGCCCACTACTTCAGGCAATGGTTCGATTCCTTCGACGACGTCAACCACTGTTCCCTTTATTCAGAACACGTTGGACGCTCCCTTTTCATATGGGATGCCTGATTTTGACTCTAACTCGGTTCTCACATACTCTACTCTACAAACCATTGGTATGGGGGCAGGGAGCTCTAACGCTTCTTTACAAGGATCTGTCATGGGCACCACTGCCCCGTTCAATGTTATCCCTTACGGTGGGGGTCACATCCCTCCTCCGTCCCCTTCGCTCGGTGGCACGTTTCAACATCCAATCGGGCCAAATACCAACTATAGTTTATTCAGTGGAGGGAGTCAGAGACCTTCATCCTACATGACTTTGGTGGGATCAATGTCATTTTTTTTGTTTGTTGTGTTTGGAAATAATGCTTTTACTCCGTCTGCTTTCTCGACCAGGGGCAACCCCATCTTTGGTCAACAAAACCTTGCACAAGGTTTCATTCCTTCACAGGGATCGATGACAAGAGTTTTCTCCTTGCAAAGTCTTGGGAATCCTTGGTAGGGCTCATGATGTCGATCGGGGGAAACCCCTCCCACACTATGTGGAACAACGGGCAAGGTTCAATACCTATGCCAGGAGGGTTGGTTGGGGGCATCCCCAACCAAGGTCTATGGAACATTGTACATGGAGCAATCCCTGCTCAAGCCATGTCATCTAACTTCGCGAATCAGTTGACGATACAACATCAGACGCAAGTCCCTTTCACTAGACAGGGCCACCAGGACATCTACTAAAACCCTGGCCAACAATCAAAATTTTCCTGGCAACTTGGCACTAGCCAAAATCCAGGCCCCTCTTTTACTGTAATTACTCTGCAACCGAGACTACCTTTTATGGCAACTCTGCATTTGTTAGACCTATCGAGATTGTTAAATGACCCGATTTGTCATGATCCGCATTGGCCTCCCATGTAGACTAAGTTTCCTTCCGACGTCCCTAAGTTTGAGGGCAAGCCTGGCGAAGATCCAGGTGATCACGTGACGACTTTTCACTTGTGGTGCTCATCCAACTCATTGAAGGATGACTCTGTTCAGTTGTGCTTATTTCAATGCACTCTTATAGGGGGTGCATCGAAATGGTATATCGAGCTTGACAGCTCAAAGTATTCTTACTTTAATGACCTGGCTATGGTTTTCTTGAACCATTTCCAGTTGTTAGTGAGACATGATGTCGACACTGAGTTGTTGACCAACTTCAAGCAAACAAAAGTTGATCATATCTTGAATCACATCTGAGAATGGCGGTGACGAAAGTGTTTGATTAAAGTCAAGCTCTCTCCTGCATTCTTACTCGAGTGGTTCTTAAAGTCTTTGGTTCCTTGCGTGTCCAAAGATGTAGCAACCTCCAGGGTGTTTTCTGAAGAAGAGGCTATTAAGAGAGCCCAACAACCGGAACTGATTTACTCTCAGTTTGGCATGCTATATGAGATCTTACCTGATGCACCATGATCAAATCTCGACAAAGCCAAACAGAAGTCTGGGCCTCACGCTAATGGCATAGTAGGCTCAACACAGAGCAAGCCCACAGATTTGTTGTCTAATCAATTACAACAGTTATTGATTCAACAAACTGTGGCTAGCCCAACTCCTAGTTCGGCTACCCCCGTAACCCAGATGTCAGATGTACACAGTGTGCAATCAAAAACTCCCAAGGCTAACCAGCAAACCGAGCGAAAGAAGAAACAAAAAAAGAAGAAGGGTAAGGGGGATAAGAAGGCTGCAAATAATGTTGGTGAGGGAAAAACTGAAAAGAGAAAGGTGAAGTTTATGTGTAAGCTTTGCATGGACGACCACTTGAATCACCTATGCCCTCGGCTTGTGGAAGCACATCATGTTGTGTTGACGAACCCTTTTCCACAAGGGAAAAACATGGCTCAAGCTTCTGCATCCACAAACGTGGTTGGGGGCAGTCAGGGACCCCCCACACCTAATCCAAACAACCTGGTTGCAAACATTTATATGGTCAAAGCCGAAGCTCATTTATCGATCAGGGATCTTGACTACAAAACGCCAAAATATGTTGAGAAAGGCAAAGAGGCCTCCAACCCATTGAATCCTCTTCAAATTGAGAAGTCAGTGGGAGAAACAATGACTCACATCCCTAAGGGTGCTTTCAAAAAGGATTCTCACAACTCAAACGTGAGGGTTGCTCAGAATTACTCCATCATGGAGGATCTAGCGTAGATTCCTTATGCAATGTTTACTCTGGAGGTTCTTCAGAGTTGCCCCTCATAGAGAAAATCTCTGTTGTCAGCCTTGGCAGCGGCCGAGCCCTATAACTCAGGAATGATAAT
>JASDQU010242653.1:121953-133089 GCA_032191745.1 Picea mariana
CATCCGGGCACTGTTAACTTAGGTGTTGAATTGTTTTCATCTTTGATTGGAACCTTTGATTATCTGTTGCTTTCCAATGATGTTAGGTTTATTTCGGTTGTCCCCGACCAGCCAAAGGGTGCAATTTTTAAAGTGATCTTTCAAACTGAGTTACTTTGAAGACCCATGGACTTTAGCTTCCCCATCAACTTCGATGGAAGGGGTAGGGCACCTTGGCATGGCCATGCCCTTATCCGCTTTCGAGGTTGCGTACAACATTGTCTAGCAAGCCTCGGCTAACCCTAATGTTAAGCCCTAATATTGACTCATTACCCCTTAATTGGGGCATATTACATTAGTAATGTTATTTTATTTATGTCGGCTTTATTCCATTAGTTGTAATTATACCTCCTAGTCTCCTATATATACCAAGGAGACATTTTCATTTGGAAACATCTTGTACTTGAACATTTAAGTGGGGTAAAAGGAGGTTTCCCCCTCGAAGAGGCTTATTATCTGAAATTATCTCTTTTTCAAGGCATTTAGTACCTTTTCTGAGGTTTTTCTATGCTATATAGATATTTGGTTCTTAACATATGGTATCAGAGCTCAAGGTCTTGGGGTTTCGCTGCTACATCTGAGACACCTTGGAATTTTTTCTATAACTTTTTTTCTACAACGTTTCAGAAGGAATGGCTTGGAGGATATTTATTAAATGGATCAAGGTGCGTTGGGTTAAAATTTCAGCTCCCGAGGCCTTATACTTTCGGCGATACAACCTGTACAAGATAGGGTTCTGGAATCATTCTGAACTGAGTCATTGCGGAATTTTCGCTATAAATTTTTTTCTATAATGTTTCAAACCCTAAAATATGGAGGCTATTCACAGAAATTAGTAAGGTATCTGTGGTAAAAAGTTCAGCTTATGGGTAATCTTAAATTTGTAGATACACCCTATGGAAGATAAAGTATCTGACTAGTCCTGTTGACTAGTCTCAAGAAGGTGTTCCAGGTAAAACAATCGTACCTTTTTCCTAGAGTATCCAAATTGAGTGGGATTAGTTTCATTGGATTGTGGACAGTCTGTAGTATTTATGGTACGAGTTTCATAATTTTATATCAATTATTTTGTGCGGGGCACGCTATACAAGTGAGATCTCCTGGAAAGGCCAAAAGTCAGCAAGTTGTGGGGAAGTTACCGTAAATTCCACTTGGCACATCCAATTTTGATCAGACCTGTGGTATTGTAGAGAAGAAATATCAGAGAACTACATCAAAGAAATTTTCATACCCAGAAGAGCCGAAACTTGGGAGATACAACAGAAGAAAGATTGTCTAGAAGAACCACCTCAAAATCAAGGTTCAAAAGTGATACTTGGCCAACATGCCACCCAAAAAGGGAACTTCTACACCAAATAAGCCTCCAGACAATCCTACTTGGACTCTTCATGAAGGTGAAGAAATGTGTAGGGACATACATGATTTACAAAAGAAGATAGTAACAAAAGATGAACTACAAGAGATGGAAGTTAAGTTGGAGGCAAAGATGGATGGTTTAAAAGAGGAGATCATGGAAGTATTGAAAAATTTTGTAACAGAGAAGACACCTGAAAGTGAAAATGCATCCCATGAAATTCATGATGAGGACAGAAGGAAGGTGAATCAAGAATGGAGAAACTCCAACTTTGGGTTGAAGACCAACCACGTTCCTAAGATCGAAATGAGGAAGTTTGATGGCAAGGACCCAATCACATGGATACTTCAGATGGAGCAATTCTTTGATCTACATAATGTGCCATATACACAAAAGGTATGAATTGCTTCTTTATATTTAGAACCTAATCAATTTGTATGGTATCGATGGCTTTGTTCTCGCAAATCATTCGTCACTTGGACAATTTTCATGGAAGAAATGATAGCACACTATGAGGATACAAGGATGAATACTTTCTTTAGCCAATTGGTAAATCTCAAGCAAAAGGGTTTAGTTACCGAGCACATTGAGAACTTCCAAAGATTGAATATAAAGGTAACCGATATTCCAGATGAGCACTTGATTGATGTATTCATAGGAACTTTAAAGGATAACATTCAACATGAGGTTTGCCTTTGGGAACCCAAATCATTGGAGAATGCATTTAAGGTGGTAAGAAATGTTGAAAGTAAAAATATGGCTATGGGTACTAAAAGGACCAATCCTAACATCTATAGAGAGAACAATGCTCCTTCTTCTAAAACACCTCAACCTACAAGGTTGACATCTCAACAATTGGAGGAAAGAAAAGCAAAATGTTTATGCTTTAATTGTGACAACAAGTACAGTAAGGGACATAAGTGTGGTGAGAAGAAATTATTCTACATATATTGTGAAGAGGAAGAAGAACAAGAACAAGAACTATCTCAAGATGAAAATGTAGAAGCAATTTCGTCTGAAGAGTTGACTCCCACGATATCGTGTAATGCATTGGCTGGAATTAGCATTCCTCAAACCCTCAAGATCAAAGGATACATCAAAAAGAAAAAGGTAATAGTCCTAATTGATTCTGGCAGTACTCATAATTTCATTCACTATAAATTAGCCAAAGCTCTCAATTGCTTTGTATATCTAGTGCCAGAGTTTCAAGTAATGATTGCTGATGGAGGAACTATCAATTGCTTAGGAAAATGCAATAAGATCAATCTTACTATGGGGTAATATGTAATGAATAGTCCAATGATTTCTATACCCATGGGTGGTGCAGATGTTGTACTAGGAATCCAATGGTTACAATCATTAGGAACAATGGCTTTTAATTTTCAAGAACTTTTCATTGGAAGGAAAAGAAATTGAGTTAAGAGGTATCACAGGGAAACTCGGTAAGGTGATAAGCTCTAATGGCATGACAAAATTATTGAAAAAGGGGCATCAAGGCGTTATTGCACAACTATGCTCACTAGATGTTCAAACATCTAAGCCATCTATTCCTCAAGATCTCTAAGGGATCATTGATAAGCATTCCAAAATATTTGAAGATATTCCCAAAGGTCTTCCACCCACTCGAAATCATGATCATGAAATTCACCTAATTCCTGGGATTGTTCCTCCTAACATCAAGCCATATAGATACCCTTACGCCCAGAAGAGTGAAATTGAGCGCATGGTTGAAGAAATGTTAGAGGCTGACATTATTAGACCTAGCCAAAGTTCTTACTCTGCACCAGTGGTAATGGTATTCAAGAAAGATAGCTCATGGCGTATGTGTCCAGATTATAGAGAGCTCAACAAGATCACTATTTAAGATAAGTTTCCCATTCCCGTCATTGATGAATTGTTATATGAAATACATGGAGCAATCTATTTCACAAAATTGGATCTCCATTCAGGGTATCATCAGATCAGAATGAAGGAAGAAGATATCCCAAAAACAACATTCCGAACTCATGAAGGCCATTATGAATTTTTGGTCATGCCTTTTGGCCTTACAAATGCACCTTCTCCCTTCTTTCTTCAGGAACTTAGGCCACTGACCCCTCTGAAGACTACAGACAGGTTTAAATCATTATTAGTCAAAGGGATGATGAAAATAATGTGTAACAGAGAGCCCCCCAAAGTATGAAGTTAGAATAGAGTGATAGCTAAAATACTTTGTCGAGTGTGTGTAGGGAACAAGGAACAGTCGGTCAGAAACCTACCAACAAACAAGGAAATACATTACAATAATATATCATCACTTAGGTAGGCATTCCCATACTCAGAATAAAAATGACTCAGAGCATAAATGCCGACATGCGAAGATCCATGTCAAGTAAGATAGGTCATGGCCACCAAACATACACTTTGGATCCATGCCAATATGACTCAAATCTGAACATAGCCACCAAAAATACACTGTGGATCTATGCAACAGTACAAACTGAATATACTCCAACGCAACCTGAATTCGTGAGAAAAGATTCAGGGTCTTCATCTCCACCACTCTATAGTACGAATCTAACCATGTGAATACATGTGCTGAAGTCAAACATGGTAGAAACCACTTGATTACCAGTCATTAGTGAATACCGTTAACAAGTGCGAGAGAAATCACCATTAATGTCAATGACTCCCAAGGTACACTAGTACAATCCAATGAATGTGAATCAATGAGGTGAGGTCGAACACTCGACGGAATCTCCCACGGAATCTCTCAATCAGGGGTCAATAATGAAAACCCATTGTCGAAAGCGAGTAAACCTGCCATTGAGGCATCCAAGTTCCAAGGTACCAATTGGTTTCTAATTCTAATTCCTGGATAATGAGTTGAAGTCGACAGGAAAAGACTCATCACAGGAGGGCCTTAATGTATCCCCCATCAATGACATGAAATAGGTAACAAGATTTGATGTAGATCAGAGTAACAAGTGATTCAGGATTGACTCAAGGATGGCCGATGCAATAGAAGGCTTTAAGGATTGCATAAATGGCCGACATAATAGAAGGCTTTCCAGGTTGAACTTCTCTTTGAACATATTGACGACACAACAACTGTTTTGGAAACACTGACTTGAAAGCAAGGATCACAGACCGATTTGTAATCTTATAAAGGAGTATGATCAAGAGACAAGTGTATTTTCCAACCTAGACACAAGGTGAGTGAAAGGGTGTCATGTTCAAAAGCGACTCTTCCATGGAATACAGGTTTAGACACATTTCTTTCCCAAATTCCCCCCCACCATTTTTGGCGAGTACCTCTTTGTTTTTACGCAAGCTTGAGGAGGATAACATATGCTTGTAATGTAAGTTCATCCTTCGGACGAGTCCCTCGGAGTATGTTTAACGAACCCTAGGAAGGAGTGGTTCGGTCCCGTGTGGGCCTGTCGATGTTTGTTTATCGAGTCCAAAGATAGAAAACTCGAAGGTTTTTCGTGATTATAGAGTTTGGAAAAACACTTAAAAGAGAACTCTCTCAGTTCCTTTTTTGTAAAGTAGTCTGATGAGACCGAAAAAGAGATAAACTATCGCTCAACGGACATTTTCTTCAAACACTTTAACGAGCGTGAAAAGAACGAGATCGCTCGGCAATCTTTTCATGTTTAGAGAGTCTAAAAAGAGCTTAAAGGGAACTCCAGTGGGTTCCTTTTTTGTATAACCTTTACGAGTCCGAAAAAGTGATTAAAGTATACTCGGTTACATTCTCATTGATTTACGAGCATGAGAAAGAACAAAGACTGAGCTTGGTAACTTATTCTCATGTATTTACGAGCATGAGAAATAAAAAAGACTAAGCTCGGGATTGTTTTCATTTCTACACAAGATTTAAAACAAAACAAAACTATGCTTGGGATAGATTTTATTTTTACACAAGCTTAAAAACTAAATAAAACTATGCTTGAACCTAGTTTCATGTTTACACAAGCTTGAACCAGAGGAAACAATGCTTGAGGTAGGTGGTTTCATTTTTACACAAGCTTGAACCATAGAAAACTATGCTTGTGACTTCCCAACGCATGGTTGGTACTTAGCCCCCAGCTTAAGAAGCTAGTGGCTCTAACTTCAACATGAAGTCTAGAGGCTGTAAGCAATGTCCCCCAAGCTTCGTTTCATCCAACTGCAAAGTTGAATGAAATGAAGCTTCAAATACTAGACATAGGACTTGACCCAAACGGAGAGGGGGAAGTTGTTTCATTTTTTAACGAGCTTGACACATGAGAAGAACTATGCTCGTGACTCTAGGTATAATCCCAAGACCACTGTTTCCTTTTTAACGAGATTGACACAGAAACGGGAACTATGCTCATAACCTTTGTTTCATTTTTTTTTAATGAGGTCGTCACAAATACGAAAAACTATCCTTGTAACAAGTTTCATTTTTTAATGAGTTTGAAATCAAAAAACAATGCTCAAGGCTAGTTTCATTTTTAAATGAGCTTGAAATCAGAAAATCATGCTCAAAGACCTTTGTTTCATTTTTTAATGAGGTTGCCTCAGAGATGAAAAAACTATCCTCGAAACAAGTTTCTCTTCTTGATCATGGATTCCAAGAGGACAATACTCCGGAATGACACCATGTCAAGGGACAAAACTCGGTCATGGCTTCCAAGAGGTCTTCGCTGGAAGGAAGAAACACACTCTGGAAGGACACCATGTCGAGGGTCGCGACATGAGTAAAGAGATCAGGCTCTAACAACCCTATCAAAGAGATCACCATGTCAACTACTGAATCTAAGTCATCAGAAGTTGAAGCCATGGGCGACAACGCCACATAATTGACCTGTGGCGGGGGCGATACCGTCTGCATATAAGAATCATTCAGGGAGGCAATCCAAGTGGGGTCAACGAATGAAAGTTGATCGACAGTCACAACCCGTCCATCGTGAGGGAAAGATATCACATGAAAAAGAGTAGACACAATAGCTTTCATGGCATAGACATAATTGCGCCCAAGGAGTAAAGAAAAATCTAAGGGGTCTTGGACGACCATGACATCAATAAAGATAGTTTTCCCTCCCAAAGTTACAAGAAACTGAGGAAGGGTCCCTAAAGGTTGACTGGTTCTTCTGTTAAAAGCTAACAAATTCTGCGTAACCGGGGCAAGCTGAGGACAACCCAAAGCTTGCCAAGCAAAAGAGGACAAAATGCTAACTGACGCACCTTCATCTATCAACGTCTAAGGAACGTCCCGACCACAAACTTCCACTATAATCTGGAAAGGAATGTGAGAGGGAAGAAGAGGTCCAGTTAGCACACCCCAATTAAAAAGTATGGCCTCATTACTTGGAGGGGGTTTCACGGGAGAAGGAGGAATACCTACCAGCATGGTAGATTCTGTATCAATGAGAAAAATATGGGCAATATCAGGTTTACTCTCTGGCGAGAGAGTAGGATCAACTGATGGAGAGATCAGATTGACCACTTGGGTTTCATTCTCCAAGGGAAGAATGGGGTCGACAGGTGGAAACTGATCGACCACTTGGGTTTCACTCTCTAACGGGAGAGTGGGATAGACCGAGGATGGGATCAGATCAACCACTTTGTTAACACTCTCTAAAGGGAGAGTGGTATCGACCGAAGCTGGGATCGGATCGACCACTTTGTCAACTGGTTCAATTAAGGATGTGACCAGATTGACGACATGATCAATCGGATTGACCAACGACGGGTCCGGAGTGATCATTCCATCAACTACAGGTGGGTTGAGAAAAAGTTTGCGATAAGCAGCTGGAAGTTGAGGCTGTGAAACAGTGATGTCTTCCAGGAATTTCGAGGCTTCTTCCATATGACGACAAAGATGAGTTAGATGACGCCCTTTGCATAACATACACAAGAACTTGGCTCTACTTTTCTTCTTCCCAACTATATCGTGACTAGTCGACGGGAAGTCATCAACATGTTGTTCAGAGGCTGACGACATGGGTTGGCGAGGATGTGTAGACCATGCTTCTATAACCTTCGATAGACCAGGGCAATCCTTAAGCAGATGGCTACCCTTACAAAGCCTGCAAGGGTACTTGGTCTTACGAGTTGTTGGGGTGATCTTGACATCATCAGCACTCCCAGCACGATTAACAGTAACTAGTTGTTTTCCAACATGTTTGACAGTGGTTGGAAGATTTGACTCTTGTTTATCTTTCTTCTCCTTAATCTTCCTTTTATTCTTCTTCTTATTCACTGGTTTACTAGCTTCAGAACTTTCACTCGATGAAGAAGATGAAACGGAAGGCGACCTTCCAAGAGAAGAAGGCGAAGAAGACCTTACTGGTGAAGAAGTTGAAGGATCAACATGAGGTTGATGCTCATGGGGGGAAGTGCTTGTGACTGAAGCACTAACTGCATTCAGGATTACCTGAGTGGAAAACAACCATACTGGTAATCCAATTGTGAGACCTGGAAGGCTCAAAGTAGAAATATGAGGAGGACCAATGTAATGTTTCTGACTTGGCTAGTCTAGGAAATGCTGCTAATGTGTGTGTAGGACCAAAGGTTTATAGCATATAAATGATCATACAAATAATAAACGCGACAAAGAACTGCAAAGTTTGTTTTATGATATCTATATGGATTACAAAATGGTCGAATGCGGCTAAATAAATTGACAATACTCGACTAGATAAACAGACAAAGGATCTTAGCCAGAATACAAATAAGCAACTGCGACTGAATAAAATAACAACACTCGGCTAGATCAAAGGACAAAAGGATCTTAGTCGGAATACAAATAAGCAACTAAAAGATAATACCTAGAATATGGGAGCACTGCGGAATCAATGAAGAATGATGGAAGACCTGGATGATCTTCCCGGTGACTAGGGTGTGTCTTTCAACACCAAAATCAACCAACTGGTGTCTTCCTCCTAGAATACACTGAACTATTTCTCCTGAGATGCACCTCTTCTCCTCAATGACAAGTCATAATCTGCATAATCATGAATTAGGTCACTGACCCTTCCTTTATAGCTTTCCAAAACCCTAAATCACTACTGAAACCTTAATTTGTTGTTGACCTTTTAACTCCAAGTGACTTTTACTTTATTTTATTATTTCTTGATTAAATCACTTAATTAATTAATTAATCATTTTTCCTCTAAAAAGTTATTTATCCATCCTTATGGCTTCTCCGGCCACTGAAAGTCACTTCTCATCATCTTATCCTGTAGTGCTCTTCTTCCCGATTCTAATGAGCTATTACACTAAGAGGTTTCTCCAAGTAATATGCCCATTATGAGCTTCTTAGTGAAATTAATTAAGATATGACCCATAATAACTCAAAATTACGAAAATCGTCAGAAGGAAATGAAACCAAAACCAAGTTGTGCGGAATGGATCCTGATGATGAACGATGCAAGTCGGGCAATAAAACCCCTCAATATCTCTTGAACTCTCTGTCACCCCTATCTGGCTACTCTGGTAGGCATAACACTCTGTAAAGTTATAATGTCCCAAAATGGGGACATTACAGTCCTCCCTGCCAGAATATTGCTTGTCCTCAAGCAATAACTAAATCCAACTACATATGATACCGGGGTCCCATATCCACCTGTGTGACACAAGGTAGACTCCCCTCAAGATGTGGTATCTCCAAGTGCTCACCATGCATGACACTGACATGCTCCTGAAGAGTAGAATGATAAATGGCCGAGGAATCTCAGTCAACTCCTTGAGTAACCACTCTACTTGAAACTCAACTCCATCAAACGATGAACTACCAAGCACTCCAATCCCTGGATCCTATATCAGAATGTCAAATACAATGCCCTGTGGAGTATAGTTCTGTAACATATCAACACCATGAGTCTCCTGCAAATAACACATGGCCTCAACCCGAAATGGGTCTATCCTACCAAACCATACCAAACTCAACACGACCCCCACCGACTGAACATGTTGCTGCCATAGTGAGGTACTGCAAGACCTCAACGAATCACCAGTCGGTGACGTGCTCTCCCCAATACTGAAACTCAATGGAAAATCAAAGTGACTCCCCCCTGCAAACGTCCACTCTTCTCCACCAGTCAATGAAATGTCCGGTCCTGTAATCCCAGGGTCCCATGCTAGTCTCTGACAGGGACCATCGTGTCGATGCTTCTCTACTTTGATCATGATTGTCTACTCAAAGTATCCATACTAGACCCTCCACTCCTGGATACTCATAAGATGAAACAAACTATTGACCAAATGGACTTCTGGATCCCATGTCAAATTTGGAAGTTCATCACTTCCAATCCCCACTAACTGCTGGTGTGCCCTACTGGTAACTGTCGAAAGCACTCCACCCTCATCCCAATGAGAGTTTGAATATGTAGCAACCTTTGAGATATCCTTTGTCCCATGGCCTAGGATACTCCCCATCACACCCATGGCCTCGACTGTCTGCCCCTGATGATCCATCCCTATCCTGATGAATGCAATCAAGACACTCTTGTCAAGTGGTCTCGGCCTACCAACTCTCCATGTCCCCTGCCACTGTCTAGCTCCCCCTGTGTTGTTGTCAATGATGAAAGTATCAGGAAAGGCTATCATAAATATCTGCAACCAACTGTAGGACTTGAAAGTATCATATGCTTTGGTCAATCCAAAGGACTTAACCAAAAGCTCATCCATCGACACCCATGGTAAATAATCGCCCGTACTTATCACTGAACACCAACCATCAGGTACAATGGTAGGTACCTCCACCAACTGCAGGTCAATCATTCTCCATCCATCATCACTCACGCAACTGCTGCTATGGTGAAGGTGATATCCTAGATCTATATACTGCTGCAAGGGAGAAGAATATCCATGCTCTACTAAGTACATCTCCTCTTTGCAATCCAGTGCGTCTCCCTGAATCCCACTGTACGACTCTGTATGTCTCTGTGAACTACCACTCATCACTGTGTACCCCTGCATACTCATGTGATCTCTTGTATACACCTACAACATCCTGGATCCTGGGTGTACTACGGGGTCATCCTCTACATGAAGGTCAACCAATCCCAGAACACAAATGGAAGTGTCCTCATAACTGCCCCTGGCTCCGGAATCCCCATGTGTACATGTGTGCTCAACTGTCTCAACACACCTAGTGAAGGGTGGTCCCTGTGACCTATGGACCTCCTCATGTATCTCTGTATTATATCTCTCCATACTCATTAGTGATCCTGTGTACTCCTCATGCTCCTCCCTCAACTGGTGCTCCACTGCTAAACCACCAACATCCTCTCGCAATGTGGCTGAGGGATATATCTTACTCTCTGTTGAAATAGATGTAGTGGATCTCTGTCTAATTTCCTCAAGGAGCTCCTCTGATCTGGACTTTGATTCTTGAAGGGTTGTCTGTGTGCCTTCTAAGAATTTTTGTGTGCTCACCAACTCATGAGTGAGTCGGTCCACCTCAACCTCCTGCTCCCTCAGTGCCCTGTGATACATCTTGCCAACCTCTAATAGGTAATCCCTATCCCTCAACAATTGCTGGTAGTCGGACCTCATCACAATCACTCTCTCCCTGAGTGTATGGAAGCCATCAATGACAAGTCCCCCATTTGAACTATCATGTGCCATCGAGGCCCTCCAACAATAACCTGCCACCAATGCATGTGTATCATCAATGCATCTAGTGGCTGCCATGATCATGTCCTCATTGACCCTCAACTATCCTGCCAAGTGTCGTGACTCCTGGTCACAATACCGTTTAGGTGCTACCTCATGCCTCTCACTGG